>REGM01000172.1:631963-718635 GCA_004194415.1 Aurelia aurita
GGGGGGGGTCCTGGGGGTCCAGACCCCTGCCCTTTTTGTCAAAAGGGCCAAAGTGCCCTTTTTCGGAAAAAACTGTGTTAATCTGACGCATTGCAGGAATGAATTTCGACGGTTTCTTGCGATAAAGTATCGAAATTTGTTGAATTGCCAAGGTCTTGAACTAAATATTAGAGTTTACTATGTTGAAATTTAACTTTTTTTCCGAAATCATTTGCAATTTTTTCTAAACATCAGGCTTCAACACTTTCAAAAATGGCTGCAAATCTCAACATAATTTCTGCAACTTTTATGTCTTACTGGGTGCACCATAAAGAACTTCACACGTATCAAAATTTGTTATACAGAGACTACTCAATAAATGGCTATCTTTAAAAATGGGAACGGGGAACGGGGAACCGTTTTATATCATTTATTTTGTTTAAAGTTGGCAACTGTACCCTCCTCTTGGGGGAGTGCATACCTTCCTCAGCTTCAAACTTCCCCTAGCCAATCTCTTTCAATTTATTACCCCTGTATCATTTGCTTTCGTCTTCAGATCTCATGACTTCCTTGCGGCACAGTTTTTGAAGCCTTTTCAATGTGTAGACATTGCTAAAGTACCTCCCAAGTAATATGATTCAGGAAACAAGTGAAAATAAAGTAAACTATGCAAAGGAATTCCTTTATTAAAATAAATAGTTTCTTAAGTTATTTTTTCCTAGTACTGGAGTTTCTTCCTATTTTGGCGATCTGAAAATTGAGTTTCTTATAAGCGGTTTCTTATAAAAAAGTACAAGTATTTTTTTACAAGAAACCAAGAATTTGAACCAGTACTGAACTTTCTTTTAAAATTTTCAGATTTTGATTACTCGGAGTTTCTTACGAGTTTCTTACGAGTTCCATAGCAGTCTTCCTGTTTACTTCCTGTAAACGATTTTCTGCTATGCATTTTGGTCCCGGACCGAAACGCATAGTCGGACCGAAACGCATATTACACCGGCTTGCCGCCGCTCAAACAATAACCAACATTGCTTGCCGCCGTTCAACTGATTTTCAACGTGGCTGGTTTCTGTGATTCTCGTTCTCAATTTTGGCAATCAAAGAAGTTTCGAAAAAAGGTAGCAAGAGCTTCAGAAAGGAGAAAAAGGTAACTTGAAATCTTTTTAATTTCAGCTGCTTAATTCAGTTGAATATTGTATTTAGGATTGATTGATAATACACGAAACTGCTTCTTTGTGGATTCCGAGGTTGGGCGGTGGCGGGCCTGGCCTGGCCTAGGCCTAACCCAAAAAGCTAGTCTAGATAAAAGTGCACCAACCTTCCTTGGCACGAGCTGGGCACACCTTGGTCGAAGACCTTTTTCAAACAAAGCTAGATAAGTGCACCTACCTAGATGCCTAGGCAGGTAGTGGTCTCGCCATCATATTGGCCTATAAAGATAGCATGGACTGACTGGGCCTAGTAGTAGGCTAGGCTAGATGACTAGTCATGCAAACATCTTGTAATTAATGAGATCAAAATCACTGGTTATGCGATTTTCAAATCATAGAGATATTTTGTTATTTTATATCTTGTTAGTTTATTTGTATCCTGACATGACACATGTTTTATGAGAAAGAAGAATGACAAAATGTTTTGTTTTGTGCTGCCTGCAGTACTGGTGCGATTTATCAGGCAGCAGTGCTAACAGCTTATGAATTTCAAAATTCAGTATCAGCCCTCAAATAATTATAAAACAAACACAAACTTCGGTGAAGCTTCTACAAGGCACAACCCAGGGTGCATTCCATGAGATTCCGTTCCACGGCTTCTGTAAAATGCAGGCCCTATAAAACGAGGGTTGGCAGTTCTATTTGAATGCAGGTCCCTTGGGCAAATACGAATGGCCATTGTATGGGGGCAATGAGCCGTTTGTACAGAACAAAGCAACAATCATCAGTTTCCAGGAGTTCTCCTGCGGTGACGTCTAATCCTTCATTTTGATTCATCAAGTAACTCATTGAGCAAAATGCTTTAAAGCGATGCTCAGTATTGGCGTTAAAGTTGAATCAGGATCGTCACAAAGGTGAAAAAAAAATACATTGTGAAATCGTTAAAAACACTTCAGTCCCTGCTCAATGAAAAGATTCTCTTTGTGCGAGTAACAAATTGCAAAAAAATTTAATGCCAATATACAAATATGGATAATTACTGTGGAAGTTCCATGCAAGGAATTTGTACGGTCAGAGGGGGATCCCCTCACATGCAGACACCCCCTTATATCGTTTGATACTTTTGCATTACTTTTCTGTTTCATCTCAAATGTATCCATAAATTCATTGAAGATAATGTGGAGCTTTTTCATATTCTCTTCTCTGAGGTCTTCAAGTTGACAATTTTCCTATCAAATAATCGTCTGTTGTTGAAAGTCTATTCTCGGGTCCCTTGCTGATGTTGTAAACAATCATCAACACTATTGACAAAGTATTCTTGAGTAAACAAACCAGATCTGCGCATTACTGGGGATAGAGGAAAACAGGAAGTCGCCTTGCAAACACCCATCGGCCACTGTAACATGCCTTACATAATCAGACCTGCCACTAATCTCGCAGTGGAACTGCATTTTATGGGACCTGCAGACCTACATTTTACAGAAGCCGTTCCATGTACATAGGCCTAAAGATCTTCAGCATGGAAAAGAAATTTTCTTGGCATGTTGGTGTGAAAATCTGATAAAAACAATATAAAATTGTTGTAATTTAATTGAATTCAGAAGAGTTATTGTTTTCCTAGTGTAAATGACATTTTATTGGGGTCATTCTAAGAATAAACAATATGATGTTCGAGGAAGCTCTTGTATTTTCTGATATGCTGATAGAAAGTCAAGATGAACTTTGGCAATGAAAAAATTATGCTCCCAGTGAAAGAAACTAATAAACCACACACAATTTCTGTCATGTTGAGGGGTGTTGTAGGTTGTGGCTCAAATTAGCACTTTCCATTGATGGATAACTTGATTATTCCCATTTAAGTTTAGAATGGTGTGTTACCATACGATCAAATAGTGCATTTTCATTGTAATTTTATTATTACAGTAATCAATTAATGAGTACTTTTATATAATCAAGATATTTGATAGATAATCACAAAATAATCACAATCGGTTATTACTGTTCATGACAAATCTTTTCTGTATATGTAGCTCTTCTTTGAATTATTGAACAAAGCAATCTTTCTTATATTTTCAGTGATGGAACCCACAAGGCCAGAAACATATTCCATCATCGATGACAAGGCGAAAGCTATTCTGGTTAAGCATTATGAAGGTGGCATGACAACCACTACTGCATCTGAAAAAATTATAGCTGCTGCTGATGAAACTGGCTTGTCAATGGAGAAAATCAAGGTTCATCAAAATTTAAAAATTTCTTACAGTGAAATGTTTAGACAAAATTTTGTCCAAAACTTGTTGTTCCAATTACCTTTAAAGGCAGTTTACATATTTTTGGCTAAATTTCTTGCTGACGATTATTTTAATTGAATTAGTTATATAGTGTTGATCTTTGGTTGAAATTTGGTTAATTCTATGCAAACAAAATCCATTTCAAGCAAAAGAGTATATCAATATAAGCAAAAAAAGGAAATTCGGTCCAAGAGTGTCCAACTTTCTTGTTCAAAGTTTTTTGTCCAAAACTTTTCTAAACAAAACATTTGGAGGTCAATGTAACTGGCTGCAAGAAATTTAAGTTATACCAAGGGGTACTGAAGTGAGCAGAGCATTAATTGTCTACATTTGGCATTAAACATTAAATCATGCCCTTTGCCAATCACAAAATCGTTTTGCACCAAATTCAGACCTGCATCAAATAAGCTGACTGCTTTAATTTCTTCTGAAAAGAACACTTTTATATTGATTGGTTTATTTTATATATTATATATATTTTATTAATTTGCATTGCATTTGATTATATGCACCAAATCTATTTCTGATAACAGCTTGATCATGTACCTTCTTGTTAACAGAAATGGATTGGCAACCAAAGTGCCAAGCTGAAGAGAAAGAAAGCACCCACTGACTGTTCACCTGCAGAGGGGCCTAGTCACAAAAGAAGAAAGGGAGACAGGAAACTGACTGGCCAAAATGTCTTTTATTCATGGCTTTCGAGATATGGTAGGTTTTTAATACTCTTATGTGAAATATGACAAGTTTTAGGAGGAATCTTTTAATGCAGAAAGATATATGTTGCAAGATAAGATTTACTAACAATTTCTCTGTAAAATGTGCAAAAACTGGAACACTTTTGTGTGATGAATGAGTAGAGAACATGTTGAGAAAGTATTAAATCAAAATTCATATTGTAGGAATTTCTTGAAATTCAAAAGCCCTTTAGCTAATATCAAATATCGTCCTACTGTTATGATCCTAATTATTTAGTATTAAAGGGAATCTAAGCATATATAAGCCTTTTGATAAAAATAACCCTACAAAGACAATTTATCTTGACACGCGTCAAGCCATATTTGGCTAACTGATCTATGTCAACAGGAAATAGTAATATCTGGTTGGTTACTATTTGGCCGCAAGTGGCTTGAGCCACTTTCATATACTTAGATTCCCTTAGTTTTTTTTTGGAACAAGACAATGACTCTTTACTTCACAGGAACAGGGCTTGCACACACAAAAACTGCCTTCCTGCCCAAGAATTTATTAGAACTTTTGAGAAATAGTATTGTTTTTTAAGAATTCTTGCTTGACAATTTTTGACAACCTTTCATACCTCTAAAGAATTTTTATCTGAATGTGAAGAATTCTTGAAAAATCTTATAAATTCTCGAGAATTCTTGTCATGTTAATGTGTGCAAGGCCTGAACTTTACCTACCAAACAACATTTAAATTATTCTTCTTGGTCTATTACTTTATTTTATATGAAGAATATGCTAGGTTCACTTTTTTCTGGGCCACCCAGTAGAATAATCTGAAATTTTGTTAACACAGGAAAGTTGCAAGGCTTTGAAAATATTGGAGAGAGAAATGTTTTTGTGAGCAAAGAATGTCATAAATTGAGTCCACCAGAAAGGGAAAGCTGTTGTGAAGAAGCAAGAAGAAAAAATGAAGTTGTAGTGGATGAAATTACTGAACATGAAAAGTCAGAGCTTATAAAGAAGCACAAAAAGAAGCTCCTAGTTGAGGTGAGTTTTTGTGATTGTAATGTTCTATCAGTTTCTTCAGGAGTAAAATATCAGTTTCATTATATTGTCAAGCTGTGTGTATGATAAAAGGCATGTTAAAGTATTACCTCAGAACGGTTTATCATATAATACCTGTTTGGACCATTCAGGAAACGTATTTTAGTGTTACCCCTGCAGCTTAAATATATAAAAAGTTTCCTGTTGCATCTTAGTTAGATGTTCCTGGACCTTAAATGGGACAGACTTTGCATAAAAAATTGATCAGTTTGATGAGTTAATGTATGACACAGTCAAAGCTGGCAGAACTTATCTTTGAGACCCACTGTCAATGTGCCATGTTTTTATATGAGGATTGCTCTCTAAATATGTGCTTCTTTATTTTTCTTGCTTAGATTCTTCAAAATTTTTATTATTGATTTATTGGTAGCACAATTTCAAAGCAAAGCTCCCTGATGATATTTCATAATTTGACACTAATTTATTCACTCTTTTCAGATTACTGTTCTTGAGCAGCTTGGTGTCGAAAGTGCCAGCATTTTAGTTGACGAAGACAATGAGCTTTCGTATTATGGCTCACGAAGAGGTATCAATTGCATTAATAGCAGCGGTAAAATTGACTCAGAGTTCAGAAAGTACTTTGGTAAGTGTTTGATGAAAATGAGCACAATTTTTGCATTTAAGAAAATAATTTGGGGTCATTATTATCCATATATAGAGAAGCTGCAATAACTGGAAAGATTGGTGAGCCATTTTTAAAACCTTTTATTTTGTTCCTCCTTCCTCTATATCCTAAAATTAGAATCTAAAATTGAACATTGACTTGGGGAGAGGAAGGCCAGCATTGGAGAAAAACAGCAAATCCGGCTATGGTTCAAACATTTTTGTAAGTGACAGTAATCTCCAAGCTTAGGTTGTGAAGGGCATAACATGAACACAATTGCAGAAATAAATTCATTTTTCCATGATTTAATTAATTTAGCTGCAGACATTGTTTGCATACATATATCCACCATCCTATAAGAACAAATCCTGTTTTGTTATTAGGTCATTCTTGTATATGTGAGCTTGTTCAATAACTGTTTTTTATCAAGTGGCATTCTTCTACAAAATTATGATACAATTAACTCATTCATATTGTATCAAACCAAACGTCCAAATTTCTTCTCACGTTTTGAAAAATCTATTACTGATCTGAATTGTGTTTAATGTTTTCATCTAACTTAACTAAGCAATTCTATGATTACACACCTTTTAGACATCCAAGAAAAAGAGAGGAACTATTCTTACCCAGATTTGCAAGATCTGTACAATAAAGCCTATGGTAAGTGCAGCTACAAATTTCTTTTCATTCATGTTGTTCGACGAAGACTTGAAGATAGACTTGTACACAAAGGGTGCATACAGTAGTAAAGAACGCCCATAAAAAGCATACACTGCAAATTTCATTCTTGCATTGACCTCGCTGTTTGTTTGTAACATTGCTCTTCCTAGTCTTCATGAATCTTACCAGAAAGAATTATAGCCATCAAGATTTTAACAGTAAAAGTTATCGTAGCCTCTAGGATTTTCTCTGAACGATGAACCCTTCTGAGAAACACTTACAATCGCTGTTAGATCTGAACAGATATGATAAGGCAGTGAACCCAATGCAGATTCTATTTTTATTGATGAACCCTTGATACTTCAAATAATTCTGCTTCAAGCTATTATGCTCCCTAATTTGATTAACTACGACTCTCGTTTGATCACAGATATCTCTTTATACACAGTGTTGTTTGCTTGCTTGATTGCTTAAATTTACACAATCTTTTCTCCGATTCCTTTCAGTTTTATATAAATCTCTTTGTACCTTTTTTTCCTTCCTAGCAAAAGCAATTGGCTCAAATGGTCTGCTAGAGTTCCATATCTGAAGGGGAATTTTAGTATAGAAGGGCTCCCTGAAGGCATTGAATGGCGCAAAAAGAACGGGACAATAAAAAAGCCATGCACATATGGTCAAATCCAAATAAATAAAATTATGGAATACAAGGACAATATCAACTTTGTCATCACCAAACAAGTCACAGCTTCAAATGAATTGGCTGAGTCAGACATATATTTGCCTGCTTCCATGCTGAAGCTCGTAGAAGATGAGGTAGCTACGCAAGCAATAAACGGTGGAGATAAGATAAAGGAAAGCGAAGTTGACGTCATGGTGAAGCTAAGAGATGAGGAGTATGACGAAGTAATGGCAGGCTACTTGTGGTGCTTTACGCCAGATGCATTGAAAATTATTCTAAATGGAAACAGTGGAATTGTAGTTGCAACATTTACAAGCTCCCTAAAGAAATTCTGGCTGTTCCATTTCGAAGGTAAAGCGCTGGATCTAAACAGCATAGAGAAATCGCAGAGCATACCTGGGTACTGGCTACAAAAATTAAAACGCCAGCACTACAAAGTTCTAACAGAACGAGCTGTTATCAGTCCCATTAATATTATAAAGACCACGAATGGAGAGGTGATGGCTTGCTGCATGCCGGAAAAAGACTCAACCCCAGAGATTCTGATTGACAGCAAATTCACACTTGCCGTTAAAACTCGATTAAAAGCATTAGATATGGACTGAACTGAACGTACAATTACACTATTTGATGTGTGACTAATGTTTTATATTCATATCAATTTTATATTTTACAGCCATTTGTTTGACCGCAGCAATCGATAACAGATCATTTCATAGTAGCATCATCACTTTCATGATTAGATAGCATTAACAGATATATTCCGTTTGACAAAAGTCCAATACCCGTCCGTACTTAGAATTTGAAGAGTTTCCATAGCTTTTGATGTACTTATCAGCCTTTAGTATCATTACCACTTTCAGATTCAAGTCGGTCAAAACATGATGTGGCTTGGGATTAATTGATTAGGATAATATAAGGCTTTAATGAGAAAAAATTTGTTTTTAACCGCAATTCGTTGCAACAGGTTTGCATCGATTTGGTAACTGTTCACAGATCTTAAGAAATTAGAAGAAGAAGAAATTAGATAACTGATATCTATTTTCTAACACCTGTCTGTTTCTGTCCTTTCTTCTAATTGTATTTAAAAACTCATCTTACAACCCAATACAATCATAACCTTTTTATGCCTTTAGGTACAATATGACCCAACGGCAAACAATATAAAATAATGCCCTCAAGTGCTCAGAACATATAATTTTGATGAACATAACTCAAAAATAGGAATGCAAAAAAGATTTAAAAGACAATAAAATGAACAATACTCACAATAATCTTACTTTGCTACGAAAACTTTCTCCGATTTAACTTTCTGTAGCCCTTCTCTAGAGCAGGCCTACTACGAGTTTGCGTAAAGTTTTCCTACAAACTTTTAAAAGAAGTTTGGTTGTTTTGTTTCAGGGTCTTATATTCTCTACTCTAATCCCCTTCTATAATCTGTTAATGACTTTCCTGGAATCTTTATTGATCTTGAATGGAGCTTCACACTTAATCAAATGGGACAACAGGAAAGTGATTGGCCTAACTGATTTGACCTTTCTCTAACTTGAAGGGCGAAATAACCGAGCAAGGAAGAAGAATATCACAAACCAAATGAAATAAAATCTTTTTGCCATAAGTCTGTACCTGTGAGCAGACTCTCTTCTCAAAATTAAAATAAAGTCAGGTGAAGGAGAGCATCACTGATACAAGAACAACATAACACGTTGAAAGCTTTCATTGCCTATCAGTAAAAAGAGTAAAATAAAGTTTAAATAAAGTTGAAAATATGTCTAAGTTATCATTTTTGATCATCCGATCTCGTTTTCAATCTGCAATTTGAGTAATATGTGACATTTTGGTAGTTTTATCGAAAATCGATAAGAACAAGTTGAAATAAAGTTGAAAATATGTCTAAGTTATCATTTTCGGTAATGTAACCTCGTTTTCAAATTTTTTACTGAATGTTATCATGTTTTTGTTCAATTTGCTCTCAAATCGGCGAAGCATCGAATGTAACTTGTCAGTAGCATTCTCATTCTCGAGATAACATTTGTATTTGGTGTACTTATTTGATGAAATTTGACTTTGGTCACAGTAGGAATCGCCGTGTATTGATGGAGAGTATATTTGGGAAGAGAGCGGAATAACACAGAAACCAAAGAAATAGAAAGAAAAACTTATATAGAAAAGAGAATTGTTATCACATCATTCTCTACAAAATTTGCATAAATACAAACAATATATCACTGTACAGTTATTTGTTTAAACATCTTTCTCAAATGTACACTCAGATTCAGGTTTAGAGTCTGAGTCAGAGTATTCTGCAACCGATTCTTCATCTGATTCATTGTATATTGCCTGCTGGTACTTAACACTTGCGAGGTATTCGCACTCAACAGGTCCAATCATTCTAGGAATTTCAAGCTGAAACAACTCATACGTGTCCTTATCTGTGATTATTTCCTTTTCTGTGTGCATTAAGTTGTTGTGAAGCATCGCAGATAAACCTCGCGAAAACATATCCGCTTCACTTGACAGATCATCTATCTTCTTTGTAATCATGCTTAACAATTCAAGTTTTGAATCTAGAAGAGCTTTACACTCGGCTTTCAGCATCGATTCCACTTCTTCACATCTCATTAACAGCTCTTTTAGTGCTATTATACGCCTTCTTACGCAAAGCGGAATCTCCTCAGTTGTCGTTTCTACATCAGAAAAGTTGGCGTAAATTTCTGAATTTGGATCTTTTGAATCGTTGAATGTTACTGGCTTTTGTGGCACTTCAACATGCTCTTTAACCAGTGATAATTGTGCATTATATTTTCTAACTCCAACTTTATCTTCTTTGTCTGCTGGTTGACAAGTCTTGCAAGTCTAACTGCTTGCTTTTGCCCAATTGAAAAAAGAAACGGAATTGAGAAACAATCCGACAAAAGAAAACCATTCTTTCTCAACCAGCAGCTGTCGAGAAGGTATTGAAGTATGAAAGCAAACAGAGGTGGGACAATTGGCTGAGAAGTTCCAGCTATAGTTGAACCTCATATATTTAGTAATTATTCTACAGGTCAACTACATATAACGTTTGTTGCAAATAACCTGTAACCTCATCTACTGCACACAATGATCCTACAAATGCACTGCAATGCCTCTGCACATTAATAATTTGAAACCTTAAAACAAAACTGTTCTTTACGGTTGCAACCAAATAATTCCAGCTGATTAATAATAAAATTTAAAATCAGAAGGCAGGAATGCAGAAACTGGTTGATAAATATTAGCTGAAAACATAGGTACATCATATTTTATCTTCAGTCTGGGTGATAAATTCGACACAATGATGGGAGCATAATGGTCCTAAAACCATCTTCTTACTGGAATATATCTCCTTTAACATCAGCTGCAGGTGCCGTTCGACAGACAGTGAGTAGAGCTTCTCAAGGAACGCATTTCTTCTTTCTACCTCAATCTTTCGAATTGATGCGACAAAACAAGGATTTGAATGCTTCCATCTCTTTGAAACATTATTTCTGGTTTCAATTTTCTTGAGTTTTTCGTCGAGTCTGAAAAAGTCACGTTCAAACTTACAACTTTAAAATTCTCATTGAAATTGAATATCGTCAGTATCGAATAAATATCAAATAACTTGTTAAACTTGTAAACGCTAATGTAACTGAGTACGTAATTTTTGAATTTCATCAACATATCATGTAAGGCACAAGGAGTTTACAAAAACAATGCAAGTTTCCAATTCTCACACAAGCGAGTATACCCGCATTAAAAACCGACTGATACCAACAAACCTTCAATTTTCCAGAAATCTAGAAAACGATAAGTTGGTGAGTAAAAACAGACCCAAGTATCGATCATCTGAGATGAACTTCAATATATCACTGTACGTAAAGCAAACCGTCTTTAAAACGGGATATTGGTAGAGCAAACAGTCTTTAAACACAATCCGCTATAGCATCCGCTTCAGGAGCATTCCATGGGTACGTGTGTGACATTCGGAGAAAATAACAAAAATTGTTTCTGAATACTTTGCTGTTAATGCGCAACTTAAAGGAAGCTCATTAAAACTTAGGAAGAACTACGAGTTTATAAGACAATTGATGCTATAAAACTTTCTATCTAAGTAGGTTAAGATTTTTGTAGGCCAGGAAAGCTTGGTTAAGTGTGTGACAACCAGTGGACAAACCTTTCTACTCCCAAATCGGCAGCTTCATTCTGCAGACCAGGCAGGTCAAGTAATCTGCAGGCCAAACGCGAAAGCAAACATGGGGGTCACCACTACTAGGGCCAAGGGTTCAATGGCTTCACACAACACAGGCATGATTAGCTGGCATGATTATTGTTAAACACTAAATCCGAACACTATTATTTTTCGCCTACGTCAAGTTATTTGTTTGCATAACAGTACAACCAATTATCGCTATCAAATCGACAGAAATAACACAAAGTTATGCAAGCCAGCAATATGAAACTGAAATCGCATGATTTACAAAGTCAGGGGGTTAACTGTACACAGGATGAAGAATTCATTGAGATATTCTTAGGATCTTAGGGATGGAACTTTGTTCTAATGTGATTAAATATACTATTGAAGTACAGTAGTTCAGTTTACTAAGCACCATGCCAAGGATTGTTATTGTTAAACACTAAATCCGAACACTATTATTTTTCGCAATTTACATTTTTTCAATATATTTAGTTCATTTTGTGATCGAAAACGGAAGGATGTCAATTTGTAAGATTTCACGTAATCTCTGCGAAAGTGTTGCACAAGGTTTTCTAGTGACCCCCAAGGAAATTTTCTTGTGACCCTCAAGGAAATTTTCTTGGATTTCCCTCAGTAATGGTCAAGAGAAAATTAACTAGCTCATGGAAAAATATATTGCATTTATTACCATGGCCTTAAGTTTTTATAAGAAACAAAGAATTTGAGTCGGTACTAAAAGTTTCTTAAAATCATCAGATTTTGAGCACTCACAGTTTCTTACAAGTTTTTTTACGAGTTCCATAACAATCTTCATGATTACTTCCTGCGCCCTGGTGAACGTTTCAAAACACAGTTTTTTTAAGCCTTTCCAATGTTTAGACATTACTCAAGTACCTTCCGAGTAATATGATCATGGGCTTTAAGAAACGCAGTAGTTTTTCCTACAGCAGTTTTTCCTCCCTGTGTCCCTATGCCCGTGCCCTGTTGCCCGTCTTCCTTGTTTCCCTGTGTCCTGACTATTTGAGTGAAACAACCTTCACGGGCACAGGGACACGGGGAGGAAAAACTGTTATAGAACAACTACCACGTTTCATAACGCCCATGGTTATGTTTTTTTTTTTTATATTCATCGATAAAAAATTACAAGGACAAACAATTATTACAATAACGATACCTACAGAGAGCATTAAATACACATCTACTCTGCGGCCTTACATAAAACATAGAACAAAATAGATTAAAGGTTACAAAAAAAAACAAGAACATAGCTTGAGAAGGAAGATCGATATTTGATAGAAATCTAAAATTGTTCAAAGGAGACGCTCGGTCGTTTGAATATACCTTAATGTAAACTCTAGAATCGCTTTGTTTTGATTTTCTGTTAACCTTTCATCACCGTAAAGAATTATTTTCAAGAGATTGCTGTTAGAAAGATTTGTTATATCGCTAATTTGCAGGATACTTTTTATGCCATCGAGAAGGACGAGTCTTTGCGCATCAAAAGAATGACAGAGCAGCAAAAAATGATTCGTGTCCTCGATACCATCATGTATAGGACACATTGGATTCACAGTGTCATTAAAATTGTGGTGAAATTTGTGATAATTTAACTTACTTAGCCCTACCCTCAGTTGTGTAAGATATGACTATGTGATGATTATGTGATACAGGAAACAAGTGAAAGTAAAGTAAAAATATGCTGAGGATCTCCTTTACTAAAATAGATAGTTTCTTGCATAATTTTATCCCAGTACTGGAGTTTCTTCAGTTTTTTAGAGATCTGACAGTTGAGTTTCTTGTAAGCAGTTTCTTATAAACAAAAATATTTGTATCAGATAAAAAAGTAGGTTTTAAACTTCCTCAAATAGTACATTCAAAATAACTTGATCACCACATTCTTGGGAAGACATTTCTAGGGCAGTAGGTGGCAGCTTTTGAAATGTTATGAACAAGCTATGAAAACTTATGTTTAGCAATTGAATTTTGATTCAAGTAGGTGTGCAAATATTCTGCAGTGTGTTAAAATCAAAGTTGTTTTACTCATCCTTATCTAGGTATCAAATGCAGAAACATGTTATTGTTCTAACTTTGTAACAAAGTTGATTGTTTCAGGTTGACAGATACGTTTTCAAGGTTTGTAAATAATTTCTGACAAAGGTGGGACTGGGAAGTCAAAGTGTTAAAGAAAATATACGGAGTTAAAAGTAGCTTAGCTAGGGGGACTGGGTCAATCTAAATATAACCTATTGTATTTGATGCTCTAGATCGATGAAAACAATAGGAACATAAGTGGTGAATGTCATTCTTTTGTGCTATGTTTAGACTAGATCACTATGTCTCCGTTCATTTACTTTAAGTAAACCACTATGATAAAGCATTGTCTAAAAAGTTTGAATTCTTGTTTACATTTTTCATTGTAATCTTATATCACCCGTTTTACAAGTAAATGCAGTTCAAAACAGTGCTAGCTACGACAGTGCTAACTTTACATTACAGCCTCATTTCTGTTGATTCTCCACGCCCGGTGTCAGATTATGTTCAATTTCTCATTTGAGTTTGGTAGAGAGATTGAGATGGCGCCTCCCCCTGCAAACCACTTCCAAGGCATGTGGTCTAGAATTGAGCAATGACTAATTGCAATGATCTTGCAACGATTGAAGAGCTTGTAAAAATATTTGAAAACCTCTCATTGTCAAAGCACAAACAAGAGTTATCATGGGGATAATCTGATATAATTGCCTTTGACTATTGACGGCTTAACTTACGAAAAAGAACACATCAGTTGTTGTATTGGGCCCTTGGCCCTAGTAGTGGTGAATTCCACTCAAAATATGTAAATGAGAACTGTCCTCGGCTGCCAGCTACTGCAGGTGGATCTATTTTTGACACAACATTTTCGAACTTATAGGCTATTTCATCCTTGCTTTCTGGCCACTTAAAGTATTTTCCTGAGCAGTGCATTGTAGAGACCACAATTTCACATGTTAGCACATCTGTCACTTCACCTGGATATACTTTCCCATCATATCTTACAGCTACCCAGTCTCCAATCTCGAACTCGGGTGTTATTATCTTAAATGACTGTTCTTGAACTGTTTTGATGCTCACTTCGTTGTTAACATCTATGGTGATATCAGCTGTATCCTTGACATAACCAGCATTTCTCCACAGCTTACATACATACATACATACATTATTTTTTTGGTAAAGCAGGACAATTTAGTGGCAGCACAAGGCTGATGTGGTCCTGCTATTTAAACAACTAAATAAACTTAAAGTGTATACAAAATTTCGGCATAAAAGTTTTACAATCCTTTAAAAGTAACTTAATAATAAAAGAAAGTGCTTATATCTTTGTTGCTTACCGTTGCTGTAGATCTAAAATTAATCCTATCCAATGCAAGAGAGTTTCCCTTGATTTGATTCTTGAAAGAGTAAATACTACTTGATCTTTTCACAACTGTAGGAAGAGAATTCCAAATGATTGCAGCGTGACGTTTGAATGATCTTTTCCCCAGTTCTGTCCTAGATCTTGGTAACTCTATTTTCAAATTGTCCCTGAGAGATCTCTTCGTTTCACTCTTTTTTATGAGGCAGTTTATCTCTTCTGGTGCTTCACCGTAATAAGCTTTATGGGTTAAGCAAGCAACTCTTCGTTTGTATAAATATTCTATATCCTTCCATTTTGCCTTGTCTAGAATTTGATCTTCAGGGATAGATGTTGGGATGTTATGAATCAGTTTGGCAGCTCTTCTGTGAACTCTTTCTAAAGGTGACAATGCATTATTAGAGCATGAGCCCCAAACAACTAATCCATAGATGGCACTTGGTAAAAGTCCTTTAAAGTAAATGTTCTCCAAAACTGAGGGTGCAAGACCTTTTAATCTTCTAAGTGATTTAATCTTTTGACCAAGGCATTTGCTGACATTTTGTACATGACTTTTCCAGTTAACTTTATCATCTAGAGTCATCCCAAGGCATTTCGATTTGACAACATAGTTTATAGGCTTTTTGTTTAGAAACACTCCTTGTAATGGACCAACAAGCTTTTTTCGATTTAGAATTAGAATCTCTGACTTTTCAGGATGTATAGTCAGGGAATTTTTACAGCACCAAGTATGGATATCATCAAGCAGTCTTTGAAGAGATGAAGTCACATTGTCAACACTGTCACCGATACAGAAACACTCAGTATCATCTGCAAACATTTTGATATATCCTGTTGAATGACATTCTGGAAGGTCCATTACCTTCATTCCAAACAATCTAGGCCCTAAAACTGACCCTTGGGGGACCCCCCATTCAACATTTTGAAGGTTTGATTTTGCATTGTCAATCTGAACAAATTGCTTTCGGTCTGTAAGATAGTCAGATAACCAAAGGTACAAATTTCCGGATATTCCACATGCTTGCATTTTGAGCCTTAAAGTTTCATGACACACTGAGTCAAAAGCTTTTTGAAAATCTATGAAGAGGATTCCCACAACTTTACCCTTGTCAAGAGCCTCTTTCCACATTTCAGTCAGGTGTAACATTAAGAGCTCAGGTGATCGCCCCTTCATAAAAGCCCATTGTTGTTTTTTATCTATCCTGATATTGTGCAGTAAGTGGTTATCAATAACATCACCGACAATTGCTTCAAGCAGCTTTCCTGGTAAGTTTAGCAACGATATTGGACGATAATTTCCTCTTTCAAGATATGTTCCTTTTTTGTGTAATGCTTTTACACAAGCAATTTTCCAGTTATTTGGGAATTGCGATTTTTCTAGGCTTTTCTTCATTACTATGGCAAGGCCTTCTGCCGCAAAATCTCCAACAATCCTCAACTCGTTTGATGTTATCATGTCTGGGCCTGAACTTTTTCCAGGTTTGATTCTTTTTTGTATTGTTTTCTTTACAATGTCAGTGGTAACAGTTACCTCCTGTATTGTTGGTGTGACTCTGTGGAAGTGCTCCAATTCTGTGAAATTTTCAACTTTCTCAATATCCTTTGCTAGGTTTTTACCTACATTTGAGAAGAAGGTGTTTAGATCTTCAGCAACGTCTTGTTTGGCAGAAACTACACTTCCATCGTCTGCCCGTAATGGACCAACCTTGACATTTCTTGCTTTTCCTTGAAATTTGTTTACTGTATTCCAGAAATCTTTAGAGGATTTTGCATTTTCTAATTTGGTCTTCCAGTAGTTCTTCTCTGTTNGCATTTGACATTTTGATACACGAATCCTTGACGTGAAACCAATGATCGCACAAGTCACAGCAGATTCCCTTCTGGTTTTTTCTGACACCTTTTTGGCAAATTCCACATGGATCTTTTGGTGGGCCAGGGTTTAGGTTAATATCACCAGACAGGATGATAATAGAAATGAAATAAGTTGACCATCTATTTCTGCTCTGTTCACAAAATAATCTTGATCTTCTTGCTGTTGCAATACCAAAATGGCGTCGTAGGCCCTTGTCCAAAAACAAGACTGCTGTTAGGCTCTTAAAGTTTGCCATTTTTTCAGCGAAGTAAGCATCCGATATGTCTCCATCCAGTTTTCTACTATCTTCAAACTTTGCTGCATAAATCTTTTGATGTAGGGTTACAAGAATGAGTGATATCAGTGGAAAGATGTACGAGCACAAAAATACACGTCTACCCGCCATCTTAATTCAAATTCAAAGCTTGATAATTCCGCCCGCACTAAGAATGACATGCATCTTTGAAATTCCTGGTACTTGAATGACATTCTCAAATGGATTCTTTTTGTTTATTTCTTGCTGAATTGAACATTGGTTGATCAGCAAAACTGTAGTGCTGGGTACAAGGCGGGCAACTGCTTTAGCAAAATCATCTGCATTTTGCACAATAATGGGATCTTTGCCCTTACTGAAGGATTTCTCGCGAACAATTGCCTTGCAGTTTCCACCAACGCCATCTACTACACCTTTACCATGAGAAGTGGCAAAGTATTTCCATGTGAAGCTCTTCTGGTACTTTTCTGATAATCGCCGCATGAGGTGCACGATATACTTGTTCTTGAATTCTGATGATGGCCCATCAGTCCAAATGATCTCCTCTATGCCTTGCATGCTTGCATCTTTTAACAAATAATGTTCGTACAAATGTTCAACAAATACCAAGATAGTATCTTCATCTTTGTTTTTACTGTCAGAGCAAATTAAATATGTTTTAGTTTGCCCATTAAACATGGTGGCAGCTGTGAATAGAGTAACACTTCCTCTAGACCACAGAGCACTTTGTACTTCATTTTGGTACTCGCATTTTGGTACTTCATTTTCATATCCCATAGCAAAATCCATCTGCAGTACTCTGGTATCACCATTTGCCTTGTCTTTTTCAAACTGGTCTGCCTGAATTCTCTTTATATGTACATGGTAGCAAACATCAGAGAAGCTTTGCTGAAACTTTTCTAACACTTCCCCTACATAAAGAAGGTTAGTGTTGCATTGGAGCTTTGCAAAGGGCTTTTTATTTTCATTGGCATTAGCTCCAGCTCCATTTTGAGTTGGCTGATCTTTGGTTTCTATTACCACTTTCTCCCATTGACGATATTGAGCAATTGTGTTCAGTGGCTTCATTGAAACTAGCTTTTTACCATTTTTGCATTCCTCACAAGCTGACAACCAGCAGTCACTGTTGACTTCATTTGAGCAAAGAACCTCTGCCCAAAAATTGGCCTGGTATGTGACACCCATTGCTTCCAACTTGAAAAAAAGATTTTCATGGGTCATACATTTACATTGGTCCTTGGGAGAAGAGCTGAGAAGCGATACATTCTTTGGACGTAAGTTGCAAAATGTAGAGTAGGCCAGACCATGCTCACTATCTCTCTGATTCAGCTCACAATATAAATAATAGGCTTCCCTTAAAAACATGGTTAAGTAATGTTTTCTTAGTTTCAACTTTCCGCTGTCAGTCCACACAGTCATCATGTCTTTCATCCCAGGCATTGTGTAAGAAATATCTGGTCTGAAGAAGAAATTCTTGACACATTCTTTGGTCTCATCAGCAAGTCCCTGCACTCTTTGGATATTTCTTTCAAGCTTCCCTTCTAAGTTTAGTCCAACATGAGATGCCAAACCAACAATAACAGCTTTTCGTCTGCGTGGAGATGATGGGAGAGACTGTCTACATCTAGCTACAGCTTTGCCAAATGATTGCTTGGTGCTGTATGGGTTAAGAATGGATGTTGGTGTTGAAGATGATGAGCCTGGTGTACTTAGTTCACTGCTGGTTCTACTAGTATTCAGTGTATCTGCTTTCTGCTTCAGTGCAGCACGACTTTGTTGTTTCCTTTCTGCGGCTCTTAATCTATATTCTGCCTTTTCTTCAGCTGTCATCTTGTCAACTTTCCTTTTTCTGATCTTCTCAATTCTTTTACTTTCAGATTGTTTGTAGGCCAAATCATTATTCCTTTTAGCACGATATCTTCTTACTTTCTCAGCACTACTTAGTGGTTTCTTCCTAGTTGATTTCACCATACTTATTAGGCTAAGAGCAGTTGCTTAACTCAAAGATAAATGAAGCAGTGCAACTTTGTTTGAACAGTCAAAAGAAAGAATGAACTAAAGCACATGTTTTTTAAAGAGTCACAAAAGAGTCACACACGTAACCGGTTAGTTACGTGTGTAACACAACAACAAAATGTTTATTCAACAAATTGCAGGCATGCAATTTGACATAACTATGGATATTTCTATTACAATGAGTAATTCCAAAAAGAATATGAAAGCAACTAAAAATTTATTAAGGGATCTCAACAACAGAGAACTTTTTCAAAAATTTGGTTACGTGTGTGACATTAATTTTTCACCCCGCATACCTCCTTGTAAATCATGAAACTGTCAAGAAATTTATTTTTTTTGTATTAGAACTTTGAATCACACAACTTGTGAAGCATGTTATGAAAAGAAACCTTCCATGAACACTATTTCAGAGTGACAATCCAACTCTGTAAGAATCACTATTAGTGCTTATATACAATGTGCATATACCGGTTTTAAATAAAGACGCCATTATGGATTGCGAAATTGGTTGATCAAAGAAAACATATCAATGTTACTAGATATAACAACAGTCAGGGAGTGCTGCGGATTAGTATTTGTACGAAATGGAAAAAAGACAGAAATTGGAGAAATTATTGGCATAAAATTCCATCAAAAAATAAAGAAGAATTAATTGAAATTATTGTCCTTCTGAAGAGGCACACTCCATGTGGGCACAGTTGTTTTGGAACATTTAACTGTCCCATTCTCGCTCGGTTCTAGGCACTTCTGGAGAGAACACAAATGGAACACAACTCTCATCGGCGGCCATGACATTGTATTGATCAATGGCCCTGGCCCTATGGCACTATGGCCATGTGGCCTATAAAACAGTGGGATAGCGCCTTTTATTTCGAAAACCTTGAGTATGACTTTGACTGGGCATTCCAATAGAATTCGCATGAATATTGCTTCATGAAATTGGCAAAATTTCTTTTCAGGTGGGGAGAATTTTCCCGATTTACACTTATTTCTTTGCAAGTGACTCTGTATAAGAAAGTCAACTCTCAGATCAGCCAAAAATTAAGAAACTCGAGCACTGGTAAAATATTACTTAGGAAACAGATATATTTATGTTTTTCATTTCTGGAAATCTGAAGCATGTTGTTTATTGAACTTTTTTACTCATCACTACTTTAGTATTGTATAAACAGAGGTGTGGTTTCATCCAAATTGCTATGAAATGTTCACTAAAGCACAGGAGATAATACAACGTGAATTCGATAAACATTTTAAGAAACTGCTAAGAAACTTTCAATACTCAAAATCTGATAATTTTAAGAAAGTCTCAGTACTGTTACAGAGTCTCAGAACTCTGCGTGAGCTGGTTTCAGAGGCATGGAAGACATAATCTTTTATGCATGCACGTAACTCACCACGTTTGACATCATATACATGCCTATGATTTTATCGATAATTTTCTTAAAGTTCCTTAGAAATCCCTTCATTAGTTCAAATCTTTAGCAGGAAAATGCATCTAATGCAACATAATTTCTTCAACAACAGTTCTTTCAATTTCGGTCTAAAGTTAGGAATACACCAATCACTCCTTTTATACTATTACACAGGAAAATTCTACTAAGGGCGTTAACATTTCTCCAGCATAAAAGTTTTCCTTTCTAGCAGAGGGCGTTAGCAGAGGTAGGAAAGCACAAGGAAAGTTGCTATCAATTATGAACTCCTAGTAACTTTTCTTTAGAGCATTTCACACATTTCTGACCAAGGACAAAAGATGGCATTAATCAATTTGGGCTTTCTGTGCTCCACACAACAACACCCTTTGTTCTAATTCTCTGATCAACTGAACAAATGCAATGTTATAAGCATAATATCAGCATAATAAGCAAGTAGAAAGCAACTTCGTTTCCCACGTAAAAATAACCCCATTTTGAATGATGCGTTGCTAGCTGACATTGTGACAGCATGCTTCAATGTTGGTCTAAATCAGATAGTATCGGGGTGTTGTTTTTTTGGCATGCGAGTTAATTGGGGAATACCAATATCTATTTTAGCAAGCAATTTCCTACATTATGTGAATAGCAATTTCCTACAACACCCTTTGTTCTAATTCTCTGATCAACTGAACAAATGCAATGTTATAAGCATAATATCAGCATAATAAGCAAGTAGAAAGCAACTTCGTTTCCCACGTAAAAATAACCCCATTTTGAATGATGCGTTGCTAGCTGACATTGTGACAGCATGCTTCAATGTTGGTCTAAATCAGATAGTATCGGGGTGTTGTTTTTTTGGCATGCGAGTTAATTGGGGAATACCAATATCTATTTTAGCAAGCAATTTCCTACATTATGTGAATAGCAATTTCCTACAACACCCTTTGTTCTAATTCTCTGATCAACTGAACAAATGCAATGTTATAAGCATAATATCAGCATAATAAGCAAGTAGAAAGCAACTTCGTTTCCCACGTAAAAATAACCCCATTTTGAATGATGCGTTGCTAGCTGACATTGTGACAGCATGCTTCAATGTTGGTCTAAATCAGATAGTATCGGGGTGTTGTTTTTTTGGCATGCGAGTTAATTGGGGAATACCAATATCTATTTTAGCAAGCAATTTCCTACATTATGTGAATAGCAATTTCCTACAACACCCTTTGTTCTAATTCTCTGATCAACTGAACAAATGCAATGTTATAAGCATAATATCAGCATAATAAGCAAGTAGAAAGCAACTTCGTTTCCCACGTAAAAATAACCCCATTTTGAATGTTGCGTTGCTAGCTGACATTGTGACAGCATGCTTCAATGTTGGTCTAAATCAGATAGCATCGGGGTGTTGTTTTTTTGGCATGCGAGTTAATTGGGGAATACCAATATCTATTTTAGCAAGCAATTTCCTACATTATGTGAATAGCAATTTCCTACAACACCCTTTGTTCTAATTCTCTGATCAACTGAACAAATGCAATGTTATAAACATAATATCAGCATAATAAGCAAGTAGAAAGCAACTTCGTTTCCCACGTACAAATAACCCCATTTTGAATGATGCGTTGCTAGCCGACATTGTGACAGCATGCTTCAATGTTGGTGTAAATCAGATAGTATTGGGGTGTTGTTTTTTTGGCATGCGAGTTAATTGGGGAATACCAATATCTATTTTAGCAAGCAATTTCCTACATTATGTGAATGGCATGCCTTATCTAATTGCCTTGGCTCCAGATATTCCACTAATTGCAGATCAATGCCCTATTTCGTGTTTCCTCATTCCTGCCCAATGAAAGCAATAATTTCTCTGACTATTGTAACTTTGGCTGCCAATTAGAAGAGGCGTGGCTACTGCAGGACCTATCAAACAATCAAATTCCTTCATTGGGTTGGGTTCTGTTGGTCTTTAAATTGGAAGTAGCATGCCTGCACAAATCAGTTGCACACACTGTAGGTGGAAGAGTGGTGGAAAGTAAAGACAACAATATTGCATCGGTGAGTGAAAGTATTTGTTTGCATCTGTTCATCATTTTTTATTGACGAACAATTTTGAATTTGAAAAATTTAAGAACAGGAAGTTAAACAATCAGATCGTACTGTATCTATTTTTACCTGAAGTGAAGTAGCAGCATTTGTTCTGCATATGTTAAAGTGTCATTCGATGAAAAATATCATAAGACTGTTTACAAAAATCGCTCTGTTTTAAAGAAACATCCTAAACAATCCCTTTGAGTCATTTCGTTTTCACACTGCAATTTTGGGAAGAATGACGCGCCCCGCGTCGACGAGTAGCTCTTCCCAATTTGAAAGTGTCATGTATAATGCGTAATATGAAATATTTGAAAAGGCTTTTTGAACGTGGGAACTCATAGGCGAAACGTGGGGAAGCATGAAGTTGCGTCTTTTGCGCTGTAGAGAAGCGCAGAAGTATGTTAGTGGCAATAATAGAACAAGATTGCGATATAATGTCTCAATATTTTTGGTTGTAGGTTTGCATTACTTGTGGAAGTCAAACTCGCATTAATCTCATGATGGCTGCTGCAAAAGGTATGTGCTATTTTATTTCCCATATGAGACCTTAACTCAGTATGATGTTTACCCATTTGCAATTTATAGACTTAACAGAGTACGTGGTGAGTAATATATCGTTATTTTCATTTTGCAGATCTGTATGGGTATATTTGCACTGTTTCGCCAACAAAAACGTCTGCAAGGAGGAATAAGTACTTTGATGTACAGGTCCAGGTTGATGAATGTGTGACGGAGAAAGTACGGATCATGGAGAGTGAACAAGTGAAAAGACCATTGTTACTCCAAAAGTTGGAGTCAAAGTCCCCTGTAAAATTATCATCAGTGTCAGTGTCATCGTCCAACCAAATGGCGTTTTTCAACGCAAATGCAGGAAGCAAATGTGAAGAAGTTTCTACATTGCCTTTTGCATATGTTGAGGCTAGACCCGTTACTGTCAAGTTGGTCCTGAGTGATTCCGTTGTTGGCAATTTCACTGTTGAGGGTGAGATAAAGTGGAACGGGGAGAAAAAGGAAGTCCTTGTTGGTGCAATGAGAATTCCACGATTTGTGCGTGATGGGATTCTGGCAGATGACACTGGGAACATTGCAATATCAATTTGGGGAGATGTCATTGAGCAAATTGCAGAATGCACACCCATTTCAATAACAAATGTTGTTTGCCAATATTACAATGGAACAAAGTTGTGCACAACTGGGGACTCTATCATTGCAGAAACAGAAAAAGTGTTCCAAAACATTAACTGGGAGGAAGTCAACGATGCAGAGAGTCTTCAGCTGTTAGTATGCCCTGAAATTATTTGTGTTCGCCTTCATGCTTTTCGCATCTGTTGCAACCTGGATTGTAAGAAAAAACTTATTGCAGTTCCTGGCCAGGCATGTGTTACATGTAATTCATGCAAGAGGAAAATGCTCCTTACTCGTTGCAAGGAGACATACACCTGCGAATTTACATTCGTTGGTGAGGACGAGAAGCAAAGTGTGTTGACTGCGTTCCCCAACACAATTGAGGATTTCCTTCCCGAAATTCCAAGCAGCCTGGAAGTGCTAGAAGATTCTCTTCTTCAACTTGCTAATGTTAACTTTGAATTCAAGGGAAACGGGATTATCACAAAGATGTCGAAAAAGGATGAGACAGTAGTCAACGAGGAGGAGATTGTCAGCAAGGAAGAGATACTGAAGGAAAAACATGAGTGAAGTTAAGAGGACATTTTCTCTTTAACTGATTGACAGTTTTTTGCTAGGCTAGTAATTTAACACAGCTTATTATACAACTTTTTTTGCAAAGCACGCGTTATAGGGCTCGTCAGTTTTATGGGAAACCATTTATAACAAACTGTGACCCTGTCAAAGAAATTAAGAAACTGAAATACCGCGAAAGCTCTATTAACCCTATTCGTACTGGGCGATTTTTTGGTTAGTTTGTACTGAGGGGGGGCGTTTTTCGCCCCCCCTCTTTTATTCCAAAACTACAAGAGGTATAACAATGAGTCTTACCCCTATTGTTCTTTGGACAATTAGCTTTTCAAATATAACAATGGTAATTAATTAGTCACGTGATTCGTTGCTAGGCAACCAAAAAACAAGGGAAATTTGACAAATTTATAGCTTCTTGACAAGAAAAATTCTATTTAATTAATTACTCTACCGATTTTCTCCAAAATTGTTGCAAATAGTAGGAAACATATCATAGATTCAAAATACATACTTTGTAGCAATTTTCAGTATCTATTTTTAGCATAATTAGCTTTAAATTATTCTTTTGTTTCATGTGCTGATTATGTTCGCAGTTTTTGTCCCTTTTTCTAGTAAATATGGACTCAAATTGACTTAAATAATGAAGATGAACCAAATTAGATGCAATTTATTTATATTTTACACTTCTTACTTAGAAAAATGACGTCATAAAGGTAAATGACGTCATATATATTAAATGTTGCTGATGTCAGCAAATTTAAACAAATTATATATCAAATGAAAGTACTCATTAAAAGCAATCGAATGGTGCATGTTTGAGATCAATCGGAGAAGCTAGGCAAAAACTATGGACGTTCTAAGCTTTTTTTTGTTGACCACTCTCTGAATATGGTGTTACTGTGGTCACGTGATCAAAGTAAGAACAATGATATGTAGAAATTTTAATTGCCAACTTAATTTTACTAAAAGTCACTAAGCCTGGTTGTCATATCTTATGTGGTTTTAGCGCAGCGTAGCAAAGTGTGTTAGGGGGGGCCAAAAACGCCCCCCCCCCAGTACGAATAGGGTTAAGCCCTCGGGGGGGCTTATTTAATGTTAGAGACTTCAGAGGGGGCTTAAAGGAGAGGGGGGCTTATTCACAAAGTCAAATTACGAGGGTATAAATGATAGCTTTCCAGTTCTTTTACCCCATATTTTGCGGAATCAACATACAATTTTACGAGTCAAATACACTAATTCAAGGCAGTTTTTATCCGAAAGCATATCAAAATTAACAAGGAAACTTGTTTAGGTGAATAAGTGGAAAATCTTTGGTAACCTGTGGCCTTTGATATAAGTGGGGGGGGGGGGCTAAATAGAGCTTTGACGGTACTTGTTTTGATCTTCCAGAGTTACTCCAATCTGTGGCCTATTTATAAAACCAGCAAGAACGACCTTTGGAACAAAATAAGCACACATTAGTATGTTGTTATTCATTTTAGCATCATATAAGCACACTGGAATAAGTTTGTATAATTGGAGACATTTTTTTAGGGCATGACTTTACCTGTATGAAAATGGACTCGAATATACTTGTTTACTTGGTATGACGACCATTGAATGCCAACTCGAAGTAAAATTTCTCAGAAATGTGTGTATGGATGTTGATAATGGTATCACTTTGATAGGAAAAGTTGCATTTTTATTTTCGTAAGGTGTTTTTGAGAAAGGCACATAAAGGAAGGTAGTTTGTGCATATCCCTTGCAGTGGAGTTTGATGCTCCAAGCCACGAAGGTAGTTATGTTTGTTTCAAAATTGTTACAATGCCGGTTTCTTTTTCATAGAATGTGAAGTGCCAGAGCAGTGAATTGCAAGAAAATGCACAATTTGAGATTTGAGTGAAGCGTTTTACCTTTTTGATTCCTGGCGTATTGTAAGGTTCCTAATCGAGGAACTCCCTTTATGTGCCTTGCCCATGAGAAGTTGAGAAGTAGTTGTTAATTCATATTTGCATATTATTACCCAATATGTTCTGTTGCAGTTAAGTTCAGATGTGTATTTTTTCCTTTGCACGTTATTTTGCATTACTGCAAGGGAAGAAACTTTCTGGAGTTGGGGAAAACGCGAAATTTTGGAATTAACTTCAAGCGGCCAAAATGGGAAATTCAGTGGGAATAGCTTTGAGCCTGTCGCGAAATTGAAGAGAGAAAATAATTGATTGAATAATGAACGAAAGTAGTGGTTAATTTATTTTCTCAATTTTATATTCTGCAGCAAACTTTGACGTGGGAACATACAGGCCAGCTCTTTGAAATTAACTCTTGGCAGGAATAAAAACGCCCAAATTTCATATTTTAAAAATTTTGCGGGAAAAACTTTTGCGAATTTCACATTTTAGGAATTTTCGCGGATTAAACTTTCGCGAGTTTCGGCGAGAAAAGTGAAAATTTCTTCCCGCGAAAGTTAGATCATTTTGGTTGTTCTGTGGTTATTAATCTTTTGGTTATTAAGTTGTTCTGTGGGCTTGTACTTTAAAGAAAGAAACTTTCGTGAGTTTGAAAAAAATGCTAAATTGTAGAAAATAACTTTCGCGGGCCAAATGCGGAATTTAGCGGGAATAAATTTTCGCGATTTGTAAAATTAAAAAGAAAATTACTCAATGATATAATAATGGATTGAATAATGAAAGAAAGTTTCATGAATAGGATATTTTACCAATTTTGTGTTTTGGAGCAAATTTTATAGGCAAGTACTTTGAAATTAAGTTTTGGCAGGATAGAAATTTCGGAAATTGTATACTTTACGAAGTTTCGGGGGAATAACCGTTCGCGAATTTCACATTTTAGGGAATTTTGCAAAATGAACTTTGTGAATTCCTGCCAAGAACACAACAAATGTGAAAGTTTCTTCCTGCGATAATTGCTTCCCTTAAAGTAATGAAAGGAACCACTGTGAAATATTGGGAAACAAAATATGAAGAAATACTGCAAAATATGGGAAAATGTGATAGGCGAAAAGACATGGATGAGCAGAATAGTACTGCTACGTGAAAGCAGGAACTTAACCCTAATCCATAGTTTATGGGGGGGTCTTTCTACCCCCCTCTGATAAGTGCCTTAGACTCGTCAGAATTAATTGTAACTTGGCACAGTTACAGAGCAAGTAATTTGTAACATGTAGCGCAATTTTTGTGATGTTGCCGTGACTTTTGATGTGAAAGTAACAGTATCTATTTAAAAATTGGTGAAAATCAGGTTCCTGAAGTGCAGAACTGCTAGTATCAAATTAAAACGCTTTGGTTGCTAATTCATTTGAGATAGAATCCTTCACAAATTGAAGGGGCTCCGTCTCCAAATTTCGGTCGCAACAGTGATTTCGCAGATTTTTATCAACAATAGACAAGTAAACATTTTTTCAAAAATAAAAGCGTTCTGTTGAAGTACTTAGTTGTAATGTCATGGTTCTTAAGTAAGGAATCCCATGTAACTTAATCTTTCCTCTCCAAAAAGTCGAGGTGAATGCTGGAGTTCATTTATTAACGTTAATTTGAGTTCCAAAGTTTGAATATTAAATGAAAGTAAGCAAGTTTCATGGTAGTGCAAGGAGTGAGTTGAAAGAAGAATTGCCATGGGAGTTTTTTCTGATCTTGTCCTAGCCTTGGTAATTGAACCATCAATAAGGAGTGGTGAATTGGTTGTATGAAGTAGCACAAAATAAGCAATCATGTAATATCTGGCTACTGATGAAAACATTTGTATAATAAAATAACTAATACGGAATTATAGTTTGGTACAAATGCAGAAATTTATGAATGTTAAAACTTTTTTGTTCAGTGGGTATAAGGAAATTGTCATTTGCAGTCTTGAGTTGCATGATGTCTGTAGGTTTGCTGTGAGGATCTTTATCTGAACTGAATTTCATTCTGGTAATGTGTTGCAAATTTGATGAACATAGAGTACTTAGTATGTCAGATCAGTCTTCCAACTCTAACTTGGCAACTTGGGGCTTACTTTTGTTCCTTTATTTTGCATGATGTTCACAAAAATCCAGATCAATTTCTGCAATGTAAACTGAAGTGATTTCTCCAGAAAAGTGACTTGTGTTGATAGGATTGCTGTCTTTTACAACTGTCACTATTTTTCACCTTATCCAACTGAGATCTAATGCATTTGCATGCAAAATTGCTGCAAGGCAGTTCAATTCCTCTGGTGTAAAGTTTGAAAGGAATAAAAGCATTTTCTGGCATCATGAGGTGTTGTGTATTTAAAGTTTTATATGAAACATTTGCACAGTTTGGTACAGTAAGCATCGCAATGTTGTGGTTGATGATTTGGTCCTTGATTTTCAATTAAGAGTAAACAAATCAATGTCTTTTGTCATTCAAAATGTGAAATAGACATCTGATGAAACTACAGCTATATCACCTGCAACATCACCGAATATAACAGTAATGCTAGTTGTCTTGATGAGTGCTTTGAAGACATCTTTGACAGTCCTGTAAAAGGAATGAAATTAAGTGAATATCTAAAAATTACCCTATGAAGTGGTCTGAACCAAGACAAGATAGTGATATGCAACAGTCCTGAAAGGAAAACTGATACAACAAATTGAAAACAATTGAAAGACAGCAACTGTGACCCTCGTTATAATACAGTACTGTGAGATGCATATAATGATGCATGCCACAATACTACAGAGGGATGGGTTATACATTGAAAGAAAGAAAAAATACAAAAAAGAAAAATACATACCTGCAAATTGTGTGTTTGCGTTCATTGTTTGTTGACATCTTCTATTAAGCTACAAGATATAATATTTGAGAAACATTTTATTTGCAAAATGGTTATTTACAATGTTCAAACAATATTAAAGTTTAAATAAACATTATTGGTATACCAAAATACAAAATAGTAAAAAATATAAACATTGCAGCCTCACCTTCTGGATACAGAGTGGATGGTATGTGATACCTATTTAACCTAACTGGAAAGTAAGAATGTTGAAAATATCGGTCAAAATTTTTACTTATTTACTGGACATAAATCTGATTGTATTTTATAACAAAATTGCAAAATAAGAAACTAATTTAGAAATTTCAGTTAGCATTCTATGCCATAATAGTTATCATCTATACTGGTTATATGTTATGTGACTGACAAGGTCCAGGCGTGCTTCCTCTTGGCTTCGATATGTGAAGTTATGTGAAGAACTGAATGCTGTTAATCGTTCAAATGTCATTGGTTCTATTATTATGGAAGACAAAGTTTTCCCGCTACTTATACCAACATATGAGACACCAACTGTTTTCTCAGATTTTCCAAGATCTATCCAAGCTTTAGGAAGAGTCAACCCTTGGCTTTTGTGGATAGTCAATGCCCAAGCAAGACGCAATGGCAGCTGTTGCCTTTCATAAGTAGATGTCAATGACTGTGATGTTACTGTTACTGGGCAAATTGGAACACATCCTGGCTTGTTGTCACAAATAGAAGGGCCTCTGTAATCATCAAAATGAACAATAACAGCTATTGGCAGGCTAGGTGGTTGAAAACCTGTTTGGTAAACTATATCAACAACTGTTCCCGTTGCTCCATTGCAAAGTCCAACACTTGGCCATAAGTTCATTGTCAACATGACTTTTGCATTCTTTGCTAGATATATCACAGGTTGCAATCCATACAGTTCATCTGGACTGATTTTCTTTGCTGCAGCTGATGAGTGACGTGCTTCTATTGTTGCGACTGGTTGATTAAGACTCAGTAGCTTGTCATGGCTATAATTTGCAACCTTCTCATTGCTATAAAAGAGCCTAACTGCATCTGCAAATTCGGATAAGTCTGTCACCTTTGAAGGCTGACGTGTTAAAAGCATCTGCCAATCTCGCATTGTAGACTGGCCTAATCTCAGTCTTGATAGCAAATCCCTGAACTGATTTTGCTCTAGAGATGCACCATTGACTCTTTGATTTAGCGTGAGTTTAACTACTTTGTCAAACATCATGTATGCTATATGTCCTTGCTGTCCTATTTCGTTGGAAGGTTTTGCATGAAACAAAGGCTTGTCAGCAACTGGTGGCAACTGGCCTGGATCTCCAACAAGGATAAGAGACATTCCACCAAACATCTTATCACAAAGGCCAGTTGCTTGTCTACAACGTCTGTCAACCCAGCCGAAGGCTACTTGGCCTAGCATGGAATATTCATCAATAATAATGTAATAAATACCACTCAGTGTTTGTTGCAGTCTGCATAAGCTTTCACCAGATAGTTCTTTCTGATTTCTGACACCAACAGGCAGTTTTAGCAATGAATGCACAGTGATTCCTTGAACGTTAAATGCAGCTTTGCCAGTGGTGGCAGTTACAGCACATTTGCTTTGCAAAAGTCATCTTATGGCATTAATAACAAAGCTTTTTCCAGTACCAGCTACACCATTAATAATCAGACAAAGTGGATCTTTGTCATCTGATTCATCATGTAAGTGTGTATCCACTATGTCATATACAAGTTTTTGCATTTCATTCAGGCTTTCAGGGTTAATTGCAATTAACTGCTCATTTATTTGGTCACTTTGCTCTTCATTTCTATCCTTAATCCAGCTTCGCATTTCACCAATTATCTGTTCACCATATTCAGCTCTATCCTGATGCCAGTCATGGTTTGCTTCATTTGCATTGTTATCTTGAAACGGTGTATGTAAATCTGACAAAATCATCCATTCTTCTCTAGTATTAGGTCTTTGATCTACAGGTACTACATCTTGTTCTTGACTAAGGATCACATCCTGCAATCTATCAAACCACTCAGGGACATTTGCTTCAGCATATGGTGTTAGCAAAAATTCATGCCAACAATTCACAAGTGTTTCATCAGATGGTTCATCTTCATGCCACAAGTTGTTTTGTGACACAGTCCATGGCTTGTATCTAATAAGCTGAAATTTACAGTACAGTGCATAATTTGATCCCTTTGGGTTTGCAGAATATGATGGAAAAATTCTTGGAAGGACATTGTCTGGTAATTTGGTGAGCTTATTTTTATAAACCTTGTATTTGGTTGCAAACTGAGCAAAGTTGATGTCAGTTACTTCAGGAGAATCTTCTTCACACTGCTCTCTGTTGGCATACGTATCAAGAAGTGAGTTTTCTGTGGATAAATCATTATCATCTTCATTGTCATTATCTTCCGTAGTTTTCACACGCCTTGAACCATTAAGGCTGACTGGGATAACCTTAAACGATGAGCTATGAAGCTTTAAAGAAAGCAGATGGTGCATTGTTTCTTGTGCAGCATAATCTCTTTCGCCAAGTGTTTTCATAGCTATTTTCTTGATTGCTTTTTGAGGATCACTTGAATCACAAGCACTCTGTATTACAGAATTGAAAAGTTGCTTTAGTACAGGAGATCTGGGTTCACCCTTTGCAGCATACTTAGTCAAATATTCAACACAGGCATAATGGTCTATTATAATTTGAATGTCACAGTTGGCTCTCCAGCCTTGCAACTGACACTGTTGATGGTTATTCAATCTTGGGTCATTTCTTTTTGTCACAATCTTGGCCCGGTATGTTTTATTTCCACTTCTTGAGTGAATTTCCTCAAATTCAATTCTTGTTTGTGGACAGTACTCAAATGGGAAGTGAAACCTACACTTCAATTATGAGTTTTCATTCCTTCTCCTTAAGCAATAACTTGTGCTACATTGAGTATGTCTTTGCACTGTGTTTACAAGGTTTGCATAATCATGTTCATGTTCATCTTCTCCCAAGTCCCTATTCCGCTTCTGACATGGATGAACATTAGGTTTTACAAAGGTCTCATCTCCAGGAGGCAATGGGTTCATTGTTGACAAAAGCCAGTCAGTATACTGACACACTTGTTCTTCTGCTTGCTTTCCAGCCTCAATGACCTGGTTAAGTTCTGTTGAATGTGCGTCATTGGTTTCTTCTCTCTGCTTGTTGGCTAAATTTCCTTTTAATGCGGCCTGAGTAAGCTGACATAAGCCAGGGTCATTTTCTAGTTTTGCAGTGCCATGACAATGGATACTGCCTCTGTGCTGATATTCAAATCTAAACCAATGCCATTTAGCCCCTAGGGTATTATACAGCCAATTCTTGATGAAACTCTCAAGTCTTTCTGTAAAAAACCAGTCAACAATGTGAGGGTTATCAATGACATTTTGACGTCTTTGTTCCCTTCTTGTGTTTTCAAATGGAAATGTCAACAAATCATGTAATTCAGGCCAATGCATATCAGCTGATGAAAAAGTGAAGAAATTGGTTCCTGCACCTTCATGGGTAACAATAGCCTTAAGGTCTTCTTTAACTCTGTGCCAATAAGCATTTGTGCCAGCAATGTTACCAACATATCGTGTGATCTTAGACATTAATTGGTTGGAATTGCTATTTGTAGCCATGTCACGTAATTCATCCATTCTTAGATGAGCTTCATTTGGGTTTTGTTTAAGAAATATACTACTTTGATCAAGCAATCTTTTCCTGTGGATCATGTTTAGTGCCCAGTATGCAAATCGAGGGTGGCTAGAAAACCGGTATATCAATTTTCCATCAATAAATTCTCCAAACTTTATCAGGTGTTTAATTCTCTCATGAAATGTTACATTCCTCACTAAAGCTTGATCAGTTGGATCACCTTTTCCATATGGAAATAAGGTAGGAAATGCCATAGATGCTAAAAATGGAGTCTGATATTCATTTAAAGGAGATGATTCATCAATAGCTGGCCATTCTAAGATTTCTTGTTCACCAGACAATTGGTTTCTAATGGCATTTTCTTCAGGCTGTTTTTGGTCACCAACTGGCAACTTTGTGTTGAGAACAGTGGATTCATCATACACTTCATCTTCACAAGGCCTAGCTCCCTGCGTCAAATGAGCATCATCAGTTTCTTGTTCATCTTCCATTTCCACATTCAAAATATCTGGGAGCACATCATTTTCAGGCAAGATATTCAAGGCTTCCATATTTATTTCAATTTCTTTGTACAGTGGATTATTGTTGATAAGCCACTGAAGAGCAAGCAAAACTTTTTCTCTTCTGACAGTGAGGTCTTTGAACGCATTATCTCTTCCCTTCTTTTGCACAACAATGACTGACAATTCTTTTGGATACCTTGGGAGTAATGTTGCCAGTTTTTTAACATTCTGGGGCAAATTTATACAATGGCCAGCATAGCCTCTTTGACCACCACGCTTTATATATACACGCATAACTGGAAGGGCTCTGGCAATGAGCATCTCTTCTGTTTGTGTTAGGCATTGTAATTCTGGTGGGACAGCTGATGGAATCATACGATTGTCTTCGGAAAATATTTTAGGGCTCTTTTATCCCTTCAACATCTAACACATGTATAATCATTTGCAATCTCCTTTGATTTTACAGGCCATACTTCACAACAAATCAGACATTTTTTCATGCTGAATTGAATGGAATCATGAAAATTATCGATATTGCTTTTGGCCCATTTCTGCTCATGAATGTGACCATTGTTGTTATCATATCTTGATAAATAATCATTCTGATTCAATGTTAATCAGTGCCATTGCTTTTATTTGCATAATTGTCTTTCTTTTTTGATAGCCTTTCTTCCCTGTTGATTTCAGGTTCTGCATCCAATCTTTTATTCCTATATTCCCTGTCTTTAGCAAGTCTTTCTTGCATTTCACTTTCAGCCTCATTATTTCTTTTTTTATTAGTATATTCCATGTCTTTAGTAAGTCTTTCTTGCCTTTCATTTTCAGTCTCATTATTCCTTCTTTGAACAGTATATTCCCTTTTTTGGGCAAGTCTTTCTTGCCTTTCATTTTCAGTCTCATTATACCTTCTTTGAACAGTATATTCCCTTTTTTGGGCAAGTCTTTCTTGCCTTTCATTTTCAGTCTCATTATACCTTCTTTGAACAGCATATTCCCTTTTTTTGGGCAAGTCTTTGTTGCCTTTCATTTTCAGTCTCATTATTCCTTTTTGCATTGGCATATTCCCTGGTTTTTGCTAACCTTTCTTGCCTTTCACTTTCAGTCTCATTCTTCTTCCTTCTATAATAATATTCCTTCTGTTTTGCAAGTCTCTTTTGCCGTTGGCTATCAGTTTCATTTTTCTTTCTTTGATCATTGTATACTTTCATTTTTGCAAGTCTTGCTTTTTTCTCACTTACTGCTTCATCACTGTTTATTTTAGCATTATGCCGCTTTTTTGTAGCAACTCTGTCTTGTCTGTCATTGTGTGATTCATTGGTAGACATTCTTTTATCACTACATTGTTTTTTTGCTGCCATCACCATGTCATGTTTACATTCAGTTGTAAACTGTTCACTTTCAAATTTCTTGGCAGTAGTTGTACAGTTGTTAGTGAAAGAGAGTCCCCTGTCTGTTGTGCTTAGTCTGTGTGAATGGCACTCTGAGCTTTTCACATAAATAGCAAAGAACCAGCCTCCACTTCTACATTGATTTAGTTCTCTCAGAGTTTTAAAAACCTGCACTCTTTCACTTAAATCATCTAATAGTTGCCATTGATCTAAGTAAGACAATGCACACACAAAATGTGATCCAAAATTTCTAACCAGAGCCTTCAAAAAATAGGTTTCTCCTAAAACAACTATAGAATTAACAAACTGCAATTCATTCATAACATCAGAACTAAATTCAATGAATAATGCAGAACTAAGATGCGACTGAGTTGCAATACAATGAACTTAATTTTCACAATTTGGGCACTGAAGAGTTAATGGTAAATTTCTAGCACTAATGACTCTGTACCATTCATTAGCATTGTGTCTTAGTGAGCGTAGGTCAAAATGGGTTATATAATTTACAAAAACCTTGCACTTTATAGTCACATTCTGCTGACAATCATTGCAGAATCCTAGAGACAAATAATCTGAGACCAGTTTATTTTTTTCTATTTCATTTAGATTATCAAAAACATTCTCCGTAAAAATTTCAGAAAACTGTGCACCGCAATTCATTTGAGTCAATGAACCACAAATTTACCTCAAGTAGTACCATACCGGTTCACGTATTGAGTGAAGATTTACCTCAGTAAACTGGCCTAAACTGTTTTCATCTTCTAGAAGTGCATCATAGGCAAGGCTCATTTCTGACAACAAGTTTATCAGAAAACCAAACCAGAAAACTCAGTAAACAAAAATCTCAAAGCAATGTGCCAAATCTCTAAAAAGCAATCTACAGCACAGGAAAATACCATTGGGGTTAACCTCGCTGCATTCATAAAATGTATCCTATCGACTCCCATGGGCCTACTCTGCTCCAATGCGCTTGGCATGAAAAGATCGATGCCTGTCGTTTGATTCGTATTTACATTTAGTCTGTTTTGTTCTGTTGGCATCGCAAGATTGATGACGCCTGTCCCCGTCTCGTCAATTCTGTTTTGTTCTGTTGGCATCACAAGATCGATGCCTGCTGCATCATCATTTCTATTTAGTTCTTTTAGTTCTGTTGGCACCACAAGATCGGTGCCTGTCTCATCATTTCTACGCAAGTAGCTACGACTATTTCCACAACTATTTCCACAACTATTTTTGCGACTATTTGGTTGAATATTCATTTTGAATCGAGAATAACGAATAACGAATACAAAAAAGGTTTTCTTGATAACAAGTTGTGAAAAGCTACTTTCACTGTTGTAGCTTTTTACGGACCAGCTTCTTTGCATTCTATTATATTAAACAATAAACAAGAACTGTTGGAACTGTTCAAGAAAATTAATTGGAACTGCTTGGAACAGGTGCAACTATGGCCTGTTTTATGGGACCACTATGGCCTGTTTTATGGGACCAGCTCCAGGCTTTCTATGATGATAAATATTTTTTAGACAATCAGGGAATTTGTCTAATATTCAATTATGAAACCCAATGTTGAAGTGATACAAGCTCAGAACAATTATGTTAGGTTTCTTTATGCCTGACTCAAAAATCAGATTTTTATAAGTGAGTCACATCAGTGGACACTAAGCAAATATTTTTTAGATGCCTGCCTATGTCGCTATATGAATCTAATGGCAGACATTGGATCATTTTTCACGAGAATGCATAGGCCGCGGAGCTGATGAAAGCGCGGTTTCTTTTGATATTTGTTGATTTTAATTTTGCATAACACATAAAACAAAGGGATTTGATTACCGTCTCCCATCGCTTTGACGGACAACTGACAAAGCGAGGCTAGGAATTGTATTTATAACGACATAAAAGCTTAAACATGGCACAACATACCTTGCATATCATTAAAGATTATCTGCTTTATGTCTTTGTATGAGCCACAACTCTCATGTCGAGGTGCAATAATTGTAAAGTGATTGGGAAACATTGGGACAAATTTTCCATCCTAGAAGAAAATAAAGGACATATTCTGAGCTCTAGAGACAGGGAGTTCAGTCACATTCACCATTATAATTTCACACTGTATCAATTTAAAGTTGTTGCCTACTGATAAATCAGGGAACTAGAAAACAAGTACTGAATTTCTCATGAAAACCAATATTTTATCCCAATATATACACTAACAATAATTTTTCTCAAAGCCAGAGATCTTCCAACGTAAGAGTATATACTCAACCATCCTAACCAAACAAGTGATTTGTTTTCATATGCTTGAGAAATCTTTTTGGTCAAAGAAGAGTACTGATATGCACAGATGAGATATGCACCAGAGATGTAAATAAAGTTGTAAACAAGAAGGCCAAGCAGCCAAGTCACAAGTAGCCAACAATTTCCATTAAACTATAAAGTTGGGGGAAGAACAGTCTTTCAAGGGAGTATTTTTAATGCTTATATCTACCATATTAGATGTTGCAAATAGTCAAAACTGTCAATTTCCCATTCACTTTGGGTAAGATGAAGAAAACTATGAAAAAAAAGTTTTTGTATGAGGTGTCAAATCTGGGATACGCCCGATTTTTGGCCACACCCTTTTCCGGACATCTGAAAAATCCCTAAATTGTGTCAAAAATATTTTCTGAACCAATAAAGCTATTGCTATGAAATTTTGGACATCAAACAAGCTATAATAGAGCTGTGATATGAACCTATTTTGAAGTGTCTAGGTGCTATAGAAGCCTTGCCACATTCATTTGAAAAGCATGGTGAAATTTTTCACTAATGGAAAAAAAAGAATCTCAATAACTGTCAGAGTAAGGTATCCTAAGTTTCAAAGTTAGGTCTATAGGTTGCATTTTACTTGTCAAATCATTTAATTGAGGGCGTTTTAGGCTTAGTCTTGCCAGTCCTCCATCTCCCTTTAGCCTCCTTTTCGTCCCGTCATTTCCCATTGTTCTTCGTTTCTTACCTCGCGGTCTTGTTCACACTCCTCAATCTCACGTTCTCAGTCGTTTGCTTGCTTGTCTTTTTATTGCTTGCTCGTCTCTTTGATTTTGCTGACTGAATGGCTTCCAATCGTGCACCTCGATCGTCACTGGTTTGCAAGAAATGCCAGCGGCCTGTACGTGGTCATGTTGGTCCTACTGGTTCATCATGTTCGCAGCCTAGCCCTCAGTTTATCACCGACACTTCTTCGTCGATTCTGCCTGTCGATTTGGCAAATATTCAACAAGAGCTGGAGGCTTCAATCAGGGAGCACGAAGGCCAAATAAACAATCTTTCTGCTGAATTAGGCACACTTCGATTGAACTCAACTCCAGCAACAACGCAGCAGCATTCTAATTTTGCTCCGACAACTGGCTTTGCGATGGTTTCTGCTCCTGGTTGGCCTACATCACTGAACACGGCTCCGCCCTCTTATGTTTCCAAGATGGCCGCTAAAGAAAAGGCAACCTCGTTTCCACCTGTGACGGTTGTTCCTCCACAGTTTGCCTCGTTCGTCGCGGCTCAGCCTCCACAGCCACAAGGTTTTCCTGCTGTTCCAGCCCGTGTTCCAGCCTCTTCAAACACGCAAGTCGTTGGTCTCTTGCAGCAGCTCCTTCAACAGTTTCAAAATCCTGGTCTCTCTGTTCCCAATGCCGTACAGCCATCATCCAGCCTACCTCCAACTGCACCAGCTTCAATGTCAGATCTGCGCCAGAACTCGATGCTCAAACAACAGGCTGACCACATGTTGGGAGCTATTCCTATTTTAAACAATGGAGGAGCCGCTACCCGTCAATCACTTAAGGGTAAGTCTCCTGGTGATCTTACTTTTTCTGCTCCAGTTCAAGTTACGCAGTTATGGCCTCACCAGTTTGTTTGTCGTCTGGATTCGTCTAACGTAGCGTATAAAGATCTTGATTTGCCTCAGTTCGTTTATGGGTTTATTGAATGTTTGCGTCAGTCCGCATTCGTCGATCAACCTAAAATGCTTGCTCATCTCTCCCACCTGATGGATGTAGCATCTCGTTTTCAGTGGCCAGCCGTTCGCGCGTATCATGCTCGTGTGCTCAAGGCCATGGAGCAAGGCGTTTCCACATGGGATTCTGATCTTTATCGCTTCCAAACAGGCCTTCTGTTGCCGTCACAAGAAATTTCAGCTGGCCTCACACCGCCACCCCCGTCAGTCAATAAGAGAAGCACCAACGAGTCAATCTGTCGAGAGTGGAATCTAGGCTCTTGTCAACAACCATGCCCTTCAGGTCGCCTTCACCAGTGCCTCGTTTGTAAAGTCACTGATCACAAAGCTCTGGTCTGTCCTAAACATCGCTGTTCTCCTTCTTGCACATGGAATCACGAATGACTATCTCCGGTCCTTCAGCACATTCAATCTTCGTCATGGCTTCCCCTTCGTCTCGATCATTCCGCTTGCGCCGTCTCTTTGCACCATCAATTGTGTACTTCGCAGGTTCCCAACGCCTTTTCATTGCGCCTTCCTGTATATTCTCAATTGAACATCACAGTTTGGAGGGCTGCTCTCGGTTCTTTTCATGATCTCGCCGTTGTTGAATTTTTGGAATTCGGTTGGCTGATTAACTATGTCGCGCCCAACATGCTCCAACCAGTTCTTCAAAATCACTCTTCCGCTCTTCTGCATGCCACGGATGTTGATAATTTCATCTCCAAAGAAGTTTCTCTTCCAGCCACAGCGGGCCCTTTCGAAACAAATCCATTATCGTGTTCATTGATGTTATCGCCGCTACTCACCGTTCCCAAAAAAGAGTCTACATCACGCCGTATCGTTATGGATCTCAGCTTCCCTCTTGAACAGTCTGTAAATTCTGGCATTCCGACCGACACCTATCTTGGCGAGCCTTATAAGTTACGTCTCCCTGGTGTTGATGCCCTCGTCGCTCTCGTACAGGCTTTCGGTTCAGGATCGCTGCTGTTTAAAAAGGACTTACGCCGTGCTTATCGTCAACTTCCCATCGACCCTCAAGATTACCGTTCTCGCCGTTAATAATCGACGATCTCGATCACCTTTGGTTCAGCAATGCGGTCGTGTTATTTGGTTTATTTGTGCTATGTTTGATTTTGATTTACATGCTGAGCACATTCCTGGGTACACTAACGTNAGAACTAAAATAGATAGATGTTTTTTTTGCTGCAAAACAGCTGTTTTTCGCTTGGTTACCATAGCAACGTAAATTCTCCGTTTGAGTGGGGTGTAGAAATTGGGGTTCCTGCTCGAATTGGGGAGGGGTATAGTGTTAAATGACATTGTACCATATTATCTAATACCTAGGGGTGCTGTATGCAAAAAATCCCAAAATTGTCTGATTTTCAAAAATCTAATGTATTCATCTCCCTTAAACTATAAAGTTTGCTTTTGAGTTTTTACAACATAATTATTTCCCAATGAATGACCTACCTTCCAAATTTCTAGAACGTGAAACATGTTTGAATTGCTATGCAATACTGTTGCACATTCAAGACAGAAATACTGGTGCCAGCCGCAGTCTTGACAGCGCCAAACTGCATGATGGGGATTCATCGAACCCGAACTACTACACAAACAACCTTTACAAATCGTGTCCTCTGGAAGAAAGTGTTGTTGGATGAACGTCCATTGCAGTTTATCTCTCATTTCTTCCCAGGCTTTTTCTTCCCTGAGCTTCCGCTTTGTATAGTTACTCATAGGCTCCGGCTCCTTGCCTCTACCTTCAGTCAATTTAGCACAGTTTTCTTGCAAATGAGGAGGACCTAATATGGGCATTTTAAAGCCATTTTGGCTATGAACTTCGCAAGGTATTAAGGAGCCTAGAGATGGGCCTAAGTTCGATGAGGAGGTTTTGCAAGTGCTTGTTGAGCAATCAGCTTTGTTCTTTTCCTGTTGTTCTGTTGTGAGGCTAACTGCATTGCATAATCGAACTTCTACATTCTTCGTTTTTGATATTCCTGGACCACGTATCTTAACTTTGTGCTTGAAACGATGAAATCGCATTTGTCTCTTCGGCGCAATTTTGGATCATTTCTCTCATAATTACGAGACGCGCCGGCAACTGACTCTAGTAACCCATGGCAGCGGTTGTTGAAGTAGGGACGGGCAAAATTAGAATATGAGTTGATCCCGCAATTCTAAATAATCGGATTGCTTAGGTCAACACCTGGCACTGGATACAACCCATTTTCTAAAATTTAAAAGAGAGGATTATATCCATTTAGAACGTGCGGAGCTGGTGCTAGGGCAGTCTGAGATAGCGAAGAAGCACGGCTCGAATTTACCCCTCGATCTGCGAGTCTAAAAGAAATAAGGAACAGGTCTAGAATTTAACTTTTAACCGAGCTACGGCAGTCTGAGATAGCGAGGAAGAACGGCTCAAATTTACCCCTCGCTCTGCGAGTCTAAAACAATAAGAAACAGGTCTAGAATTTAACTTTTAATTGAGCTTTTAACTTTTAATATTTCACGGGTAGCAGATATCATCGCACCTTTATTGGCCATGGATTGAAGGACTTCAGTATTTGAGCCAACATATATTTCCGAGAGAGGTGAAGTGCCCTTTGCATATAGTAATTCCCGCATATGAGAACCTATGTTTTTAGGGCCAGGCTGAATTAGGTTCTTATTTGAAAGGTACTTAGATTAATTTCAGGCAATGTTATTAATGACCTAATACCCAATTCAAGAAGGAGGGGAGAGCTAACAGGGACAAAAAAAATTTAATAAGGGCCATAAAAAATCTATTTTATTACCCTTGTAATAAGAACATACTTCTTTATCAAACTGGAACAGATTCCTAATATCAAGGTGCATAATTTCGGAAAAACAGCCTGCAGTTTCTTATTTTTGTAGGTTCTTATACGCGGGGATTTACTGTATTTCTGCAGAATCATACGTACTTTAATTTTTGTGTTGGATGCAAAGTTGTGCCAACATACGATTTGGCGTTCTTTAGGATGCCAATAAACAGAAAAAACATTGTTGCCAATTTTTCTGAGCGCATTTGACATACAAAAACCTTTTGACATTGTAGAGTATCTACACATTTTGTGACATTATTTAGAGTCTTGTTAATACTTGTTTTCAGATCTTACTAGGTACTTTGGACGCCTTTTTGATAAGAATAAGTCACTTCTATATCAGTGCATTAAGCATTTAAGAAGCTCATAAGAAACTTTTGGGCGCAATACATTACTGTCCTAAAATTTAAGAAACTACCTACAGCCATGGACTAAAGTTTCTTATAAAAACACGTGTAGAAATAAAGCATCCACCCAAAGAAATTACTGATCAATTACTGACAATCAAATTAATAAAGGAAGGCCCTTATTTAACAGTTTTTCAGCCATTAACTTTCTATAGAAATTGATGCTATTTGTTGGACAGACCTTGGGCTCATACAAATTCGACTTCATCTAAACTGATTTTCCCAGCAATTCCTCCAAAACCAGCCCTTTTCAGATCCCCCCCCAAAAAAGTTCTAAATTTGTATAAGTGCTCCTGGGACTCAAGTCTAAGGAGCAACGGATGGCAAGCGACGATCATAACATTGGATCCCCAAGAGACATGCCAAATAAAAGACCGTGTTATCATTGATTAAAGAACAATACCGCTAGTCATGGTTTTCAAAATGTCATACCTCTAAAGGATACATTTTCAACAAAAAGAACAAACTGAAGCTACAAATTACAAAAGTTGTTTAGCTGTTTAATCCAGGTAGCCTGGTTTCAAAATTTTTGAAAAATTGAGCCCACAGTTTTTTGTGTAAGGTTTCTTATAAAAAAAATACTTGTACTCTTAGTCTTCCAGGGTTTTATCATTTGTTCAACTTATTGAATTTATACTACATCCATGAATAGTTGTGCAATTGTTTTAAACCACTATACATTTCATCAAAAACATTAGTTTTGACAGATTTACGAAGAAAAATGTTACTTTCACAACAGCTAAAGAAATGGAAAGTAAAAAGGAACGTTCATGCTGTAAACAAAACTGACTGAAAGTCGTCTTTGTATGCCGCAGTTAAGAAAGTCTGCATATATTGGACATAAAGCAAGACAACTGGCTTCTTTTGACAATGCGTTTTGGCAATATATGCTTCAAAAAGTGTTTTCCATAACAAAAATTAAACGTTTAGGCCCTTGCATACTATAGCTCTAAGACCTATGACATAGAAGACTTGTGTTCTATTTGTTGTTAAACGACAATAGCTTCAATTGCGGAGAGTTAATATCATGACTCAAAAAATAATACTGACACAAAAAACTCAAAAAATACTCCTAAAATTGGCACCAATATTTGTCTGTTTCTTGACATGCTAAAGAGGGTAGAAACGTATGTTGCCACAAATTTACATCCAAAAAATCAATCAGGCCAAAATTGCAACATAGGGCTCTGCACTATATTGTTTTGTGCAAGGAGATGCCTTACAAAATGTTTTAGGCCCTATTCAGGTATTATCAGATTTTAGTAATGTCACAGCGTAAAAAACCACGAAAATACAGCGGTCTTTCGGCCACGTCAACTTGCAACATTCAAATCTATTAAGTATGGTGCCATAAATTTTCGAAAGTTGGAAGTGTTCTTCCTCGCACAGTATTTTTAAAGTTTCTTTCATATTAAGAAACCACTTTTAAGAAACAGCTGGCTGAGCAGGGGCGGGGCAAGTCCTGAAAGGGGTCATCAATCCCATTTCCCCAGTCCTCAATGCAGACAATCCCAGTGAAATTTTTGTTAATATGCAGTTTATCATAAAAAAAAAACTAAAAAAACGTAATCAAAAAATGTCCCTAATGAGTATTTTTACAATTTTTAAATTAAATCTTATCAAAATTAAGAAGAATTGGGCCCAAAGCTACAAAACGGCCAGGTCTATAACGCGGACCACGCGGACTCTGCGGACCTTCTCGAGAGACATGACTTCCGGGTCCGCGAAATGTGGTCCGCGTTTTAGAATTTTCCTATAGGGCGAAATTCTAAAGCGCGGACCTTGATTTTGTGGACTCTTTACTAAATTTTCGAACGTTTTTACGCTTTTTACAAGTGGAATCTTATTGAAAATATAACCTCATCATTAGAAATAACCTACCGTAGGTATCTTGTCCCTTGAGAAAAATTGTAGATTTGATAAAATTTGATCTTACTTGCCAGTTAATTATGTCACATGGCTCTCATGTCTTCTCTCTGTCAGTTCAGCTTCTATTTGTATCCATTTAGGCCCTCATGGTGTTGTGCGTTGTGTTGTTGTAGTTGCAGGGAAACGAGGCAAAGGAAAAGAAAAGTTAAAGTTCTGAAGGTTCACAAATGGCCTCACGGCTAGTCACATTTTCTTTGCATTTGCCGGCAGCTCTTCCGCCACTGACCGGCTACGGAAGTACATATGAACAATCCTCAGCAACTCCTTTGTCTTCTTATGAACCTCTTATTTCCACTCGCTTCGCATGAACATCGTTAAACGAGAAATCGTGAATGTGAGTCTGCTTTATTTGCAATCTCTCGGGGATCGAGGAAAACCAACGGAGCACGCTTGAACACTGCGCATTAACACTGCGCCAAAAACTGATTGCGCTTGCGCAGGCATGCCCAGGTTCTGATCTACAATTTTTCTCCGCCACCTGTGTCCAACGTAGGGGTAAAACTTCCTTACCTTGTCTTGTTTGATTTTAATGGCCAAACGTGACTTTAGAAAATAAGGACTAATATTTAAGTTTTCGAAGTGTATAGCACCGCTATTGACTTGTTACTGCTATTATTCCATTAAAACTAACGACCTCACTTATTTGACAGCAATTGTTTATTTTACCAGTGTGTAATTGCCTCATAGCTTTATTTGTTTTGTTGATATGTCTCCTTGATATTTATTCTCCTTGGTGGAGGTTTCTTACTACATTGGGCTGGAGTTTTGTAATTTACACAACAATACACACATATTTTTCAAGAAACTGCCATCAAGAAACTTATAGGCTCAATTTTTCTTCAATCAACAAACCATGCTACCTGGATTGAAAAAACTAAGATGGTTTTGTAACTTGCAGATTGGAGTTTTCAAGGTCACTCAAAAATGTTTTGATACAATACAATGGGCAGTTGGACACCGCAGGTGGTCTTCTACGGAGGAGAAATTCTATAGTTCCTCCGCAGAAGTCACAGAATTTCAAAAATCAGTACAGTATAGTTCAGATCATTTATTTTAAAATAGCGGCTGACACACGGTTAGGCTCTGCTCTGAGCTCAACATGCGATTATTGCAGGATAGGAAAGAGAAAAGCGGCGTCTAACGAATGACAAATGTTTCAACATTGTTTTTACTAAGTACATAGGCTTAGTAGGCCTATTCTGCAACTGTATTTTGACACTTTCGCTTTTTTGGGGGGCTCCTGATGATGGAAGGCAAACATAGACTTACTAGCTGTAACGCCTCTTTGACGATAGTCAGTGAGTGCTGCATGTTGGTTATACTCGCAAAAGTGGTCGTCAAAACTTTTCACAAGTTTGGTTCTATTCCTGGTCTGCCGACTTTTGTTTGTATTAATTGAATTATTGATACCTACCTAGTGTCTTCACCCTGCCTCAACCACTATGTATTCCAAGTTGTGTAACCGCCTTGTGTAAAGCTTCGAAATTAAAGGAAGTTTGGGCCTCCTACCTAGTGTCATCAGAAACAATAGAACAGAACAATAATAACACTATAATCTTTGTTCTTGGTGGGAATCTGTGGCGGGGCAAACTCATGGAATGCACTCTAGGCAACAATAAGATGTTCATATCATAATGTCCAAACTGTGCATGTGCTAATGTGTGTGGTGACCGCAGTGATATCATTTGCCAGCCACAATTAGGTCTTCAAACATTTTTAAAAACTAGGAAACAAACCGAATCCATTGCAAAGTCACTGAGTAACTGAATTCAAACTCTAATAGCAATGTCAAAATAAAATGCTGTATAATGTTCGGAGCCATGGGGTATGCTTTTGTTCATGAGGTATCAAAACCATACTCTGTTTTAGATAATTTTCCCTTGCAAGACCCACCCTTGTGAGGGGCATATACCTGCAAGTGAATATTTATGAGCACCCCTAGGCTATCAGTTAACATATGGGTAGGCTAGAAGTTTGATCATCAAACCTGGGAGCAAAACCACCAAAACGTGAAATTGCACTTTTTAAAAACCCTATTTTGGTTGGGGGGCAAAGTTGCCCCCCCCCTGTTGGTTTTTTATTAATAACTCCAAATTGAGTATATATTTCTTCTTTAAACTTTGTGACTTTTCCCAAAAACGTCTTAGACACCTAGTGAAAATTTTTTTTAAATAAAAACTTAATTAGGAGGGGGTTGGGACCAAATTTTTGCAGGGGATGTCTGAAAATTTGAAATTTGAAAAATTACGATTGTTATGTAATCTTTATTTTTTCGAAGAGCTGTGTGGTTCTTTTTCGATAAATTTTCTTTGATTGAAAGGAAGTATATTTCTAATTCAATTTATTCACATAATATAATGTTTACTTGCGCAATATGGTTTATCCTACTGTTTGACATTGATTATTTTCACCAAAGTGTTTGCTTGCATTTCTCCTTCGCATACATGTTCACTGTTCCTGCCCAAATGATCAAAGAGAAATTAATTCTCTGATTGCTGGGTGTAACAACACTCCAAATTGTCATTTTAGTGCCAAAATTTAGGATGTATTGCAAAATGGGCAAAATTTGGCTAATTATGCGATTCTTCTAAATTTTCGCGAAAAAGCTAAAAATTGGCTGTCACCAAAAATTGCCGAAAAATTATCAAATTCCGCTATATTTTTGGCGTTAAGGTTCAAAGGCATCCTTCTTCAAAATCAGGACGAAATTTTGCATTTCAGATAAGAAACAATAATTTTCTGGCTAATTTTGTTGAAACATGCAAAATTTGACAATTTTTGATGACCACAGTCAATATTTGCTGACGTCAGCAATTTCATGGTTCTATTTTTAGCATTATGCATATATTTTTGGAAAGTACTTGTTATGAGCTATATACAGGCCAATTTAGGTATTCATATCTGTTGCCAATCTGCAGTTAGATAGGGGGGGTTTTTTGCCCCCCCAACCAAAATAGGGTAGTCAAGATAGCCCAACCACTATAGGGTTGTCTTCAAAAGTTGTAACTTGATAACCTTTACTTTTTGAACTGGAAGACCAGTATCCTCAACAGCATCATTGATTTTTTCAGTATCTGAAGTAGATTTCATCCCCAGGTTGTAATATTGTAATAATTTTGCCTCCTGCTCGTCTGAAATTAAGGTATATCCAGCTGGTCGCTTGATGTCCATGATTCTGTTCATTTTGTTCATAAATTAAGACATGCTGTTTGTCTGCAATTAACTTGATGCAAACTTTGGAACTCAAGTTGACCAAGCTTTAAAAAGCCTTGTATTTTCTAAAGTAATATCACTGAAAGTGAAAAGGCACAGTAGGTTCATATTCAAGAATTTTTTAATGAAATTAAATATCAACAAACTGTTCCTGATTTCATATACATTCCTGTACAGGCCTGGTACAGTACTTCTGTTTTCTTGTCTAGAATTCTTCAGAAATTCTTATGACTTCTTGCTCTTAAATTCTTACGGTCTATCATTTCATTTCAAATTTTAAGGAGGGCAGCCCTTCTGCAATACTGATTATTTTCTACCAGTTCCCAGACCCCTGACTAGTTCCCAAATGAGATAGACCCAGACTCCCGGAACTTCCTCTGACCACGCTACCCGGCACGCCTTCAGACGTGAAATCGAGAGCTCTCAGCGAATCTTCAGCAAAAGATAAGTATTTACTCCTTATTTATTTGATAATCCACCCGATTTTACATTCTAAAGTGTGACTGAGATACACGATGGATAACAAACTTACGGATTCGGCAGGAATGACACCTGAATGACAACAAAGGTTTTACGCCCACCACAACAAGTGCTCAAACAGTCGGCTAGCACGGGTGACAGCCTTGAGCATTTAAAGACCTCAATTATTAGAGAGGTTCTTGCCACTCTTACCCCTGAGGCAATTGCACAGGTCATTATCAGTGCATCAACTGGGGGAAATGACCGCTAGCCGATTGAGGGCAGTCGCAAAAGGACATATCCTTATGATGAAGATGAAGGGACCGTTTATGAATCGGTATCGATCCATGGTGATAGATATGGGCCTATTGATGATGACATAGAACCCACCACTTCTAATAATGATGGACCTTGTGGTGGTTGGTCAAACGTTCATTGTAGTTAATTTATTTTGTAGTTAGCGTATTATGGTGATTAATTTACAAGTAGTCTTTGTTTTCTTTTTGTGTATTGTCCTAGTAGTGTTCATTGTTTTTTGTTATATGCAAGAACATGGGGTAACCACGATATTTTGCTCCTCGTGTTATCGTCCCTGTAGTGGTGTATAGTTGTATAGTATTAATAGGTAGAGTAAGTAAACATGTATTGTAAGAGTTTTATCTGCATAAAAAAAATGGCACTTTACCAAAGGAAGTTTCCTTAGTGGCCAGTAAGTCTCAGACTGACGACATGTCAGATCTTTTTCCTCAGAAGAAAAAGCAAAAAGGGTCTGACCCGTCACCTGAACAGCAACTGAATGTAGCTGATGAAATTTTGCATCAGATCGATGAGGACATGCCATGCTCTGAAATATTAGGGGAACCCATAATTGATTGTCTTGCTACTAGGGTTCTTAAACAATTCAAACTAGATCAAACAAAAATTACCAAAGAATTTTTGGAGAGGCAAAAGTTACCAAAAAAATTGCAGTGAGCTGGCTGTGCCAATGATGAACGAAATGATCCGTGACATGAAAGGATTTGACTCAATCCGTCATGTTGAGCGCCGCTTTATAATATACAAATTAATGTTTTGCGGGCTACTGCAGCTTTCTCAAAGATTGCTAATTTGAGTTTGGCTGCAGATGAAAAGGGCCAAATGGCTGACTCTAAAATGCTTGTCAGAACAGCACTTGATGGGGTAACTTTGCTTGGACAAGCCCAAACAAGCCTTAATATTGCAAGGAAAAATAAAGTGAAGGAAATCTTGACAGATGAGGTCAAAGAGATTTGTAACCCTTCCAGGAAACCAACAACCTAACTTTTTGGAGATGATATTAATAAAAGTATAAAAGAGGCAAAAGAAATGTTTAGAATGGGGAAAAGTCTAGGCACAAAAGGCCAGCAAAGACAAAAACCCTTGCAACAAGCCTCATTTAATTTTGTTAGACCAACTAACAACCAATTTGCTCAAAGAAATACTACTCAAACTCCTTTTTTAGGGAGAGGCCGCAAACCAACCAGAGGAAAGCGGCCACAGTACCGCCAATTCAACCAGAAGTGACTACAAAACAAGGTTTTGAACAGGTAAATTGGGCTCATATTAAACTTTATTTGACAAGCAAGGTATTGCATTTTAAAGCAGGCTGTATAGCACAATATTTGAATACTTGGGTCTCACTCACCTCTGACTATGAGGTTTTATCAACTGTCAAAGGCATGCCAATTGACTTTGACAAAACACCTCCACAACAGTCACATAAAAATCTGCTCAAACAATAATTTTAAAGCAGAAGAAATGACACATATTGAGAAGGAGATAGACAAACTTCTCACAAAAGGGGTTCTTGTTGAGTCAAAACATGAACATGGTGAATTTTTTTCACTGATTTTTCTGCGACCGAAGAGCGATGGCACTTTTTGCCTTATCTTAAACCTCAAAGAGTTAAACAAATCTATCCCCAAAACTCATTTCAAAATGGACACCATTTACTCTGTCCTACATCTGATTAAAAAAAATTGCTTTATGGCAAAGATCGATAAAAAAGATGCCTATTATCGGTGTTACTAAACTATGGAATCAGCCAAAACGATCCAAAACGATGCAAAACGACCCAAAATGACCCAAAACGACCCAAGATCGCTTTGCGCCCTTTTAGGTAAATTTCCTAGATTGTGATCCTTCACAGCAGCTTTCGATGCTTTGCACACCAAGCAGGTTAGAAATCCAGTTCAATTTGATCTGATTTCAACAAAAAATTTACCAAAATCACGAAAAAACCAAAAATTAAGCGAAACTTAATCTTTGTAGTCAAGGATAAGAGAAAATAGCCAAATCCTCTAAATTTGGCTTTATAAAGCCAAGTTAGCAACCCTGATTGCACAGGCTTATTATTAGGCCTGGCCTATATGGCCTATACAGTTAACAATCATCAAAACGAGACTACGACAGAACTGAGAAATGCAAAAATGAAACGTCAATGGCCTAAAGCTGATACACACATACAAATAAACACGCAATTTACCTTTGGGTCGTTTTGGGTCATTTTGGGTCGTTTTGGATCGTTTTGGGTGATTCCATAGTTTAGTAGCACCGGCCTATTATTCTGTTCCTATAAAAACACAGGACCAAAAATTCTTAAAATTTATGCACAAGGGAAAAATGTACCAATTTTGTGCCATACCAAATGGCCTTTCTTTAGGGCCAAGAAAATTCACAAAGTTACTAAAGCCACCTCTAGCATCGTTGAGAAAGGACGATGTTATTGTCTCAGCTTACATTGACGATCTGATTATAATTCATAAAGAATTTGATGGTTGCATCAATGCAGTGCAAAAATGTGTATCTTTACTTGACAGTTTAGGTTTTGTTGTACACCCAGAAAATAGTGAATTCGTCCCATCTCAAATCATTGAGTACCTTGGATTTGTAATTGATTCCATGAATATGCAGATCTGCCTCGCCAATAAGAGAAAATCTAAGATTATAGATCTGTCTAGGGACGTTCAAAGCATGGGAAAGCCGTCTATACGACAAGTCTCGCAACTTCTGGGTGCTTCTGGGTCAATGCAGTCATTTGAGTGAGACTGTATGCTTTCTGCTGGAAAATAGAACCAACAGATAGGACACTGCTTCTTTTGTGTTGCATTGGACCTTCTAACTTTCTCTGGTTTCCTCATTTGCAAAGATGAGCCTGTAGTTTTGTAACAACCAGCATATGGATCTGCATGATGGCAAGATACATCATCGGTACTGGCAACTTCATCATTCAGCTCAACAGGAGATGGACGAACTATGGTGCATGGGTCACTCTTGCCACTAAATGTTGGTTGCAAATAGAAGTCATCATCATTGTCATCATCAGTGTCATTACCAACCTGAACTTCTTGTCTCAGGAAGCCCAGTGACATTCCAACATTCAAAAATGTAAATGTACGAACGTACAAAGGACCCTGGCCAGTTTGATGCTTCAGTATCTTGTAGTTCCATTCTTTTATCTCGGGTACAGATACAAGTTTAGGACCAACTGCTTTCAATAGTTCAAATTCTGGCTCGATTTGCATTTCCTTGAAGCGTGGTATGGATGCAGAAATTGCTCTGCGAATGTCAATTTCCTGCATAGATGAGGTGAAAGCAACAGCTGATCCAACCAAACCGTAGTCGTAAAAATGCTGCCTGTCCTGCCTTCGAGGAACTTTTGAAATCTTGGGGTCATTTAAGAAAAACACATCTTTATATGCCAGTGTTTCCTTTTCTTCAACTTTAACTCTCTTTCGGCTTTTGCTACGGTTGCCATTGCCGTTACGTTTATAGCTATTAAAATTGCTATTAAAATTTGCCGTTGGCCTGGTCTGATAGGTTCTGATGGCATGGCGGATTGAGCAGCAGTTGGGCCTAAACTAGGGTACAATCTTCTTAACGCATCTTCTGCTCTCGTTGTTGAAGCTGCTTGTTCACTACCAAATTGCCGATTTTTGACTGAATGATCACGCCCATTGCCAGACTGCTGACGAAGAGCTGTTGAGGCAACCTCAACCAATTCGTTGAGTCTTGCTACCACGTCTTCACTTCGGCCTGCCATTTTGTTTGCCTAAGACCAACTCACATGCGTGACATCATATGTTAATTCATTCAGTTAATAATTACGAATTTTCGTATTATAAAATCGAGTTTTTGGTATTATAAAATCGAGTTTTTCGTATTATAAAATCGAGTTTTTCGTATTATAAAATCGAGTTTTTCGTATTATAAAATTGTGGTTTTCGTATTATACAATTGTGTTTTTCGTATTGTAACATTGCGCTTTCGTATTGCAAGAAGGGCATTTTCATATTACAAAATATGGTTTATCTATCATAGTTCTTTGTATCATACTATAAAATGCCGATGGTATTGCAAAATTCTCTTCGTATTGCAAAATTGGTGTTTTCGTATTATTTTCCCTTGTGGCGCGCCATACATTGTAGTTACGTTTACATTGATATGATGTTATTTTCAAAGGTTTTAGTTACGAGAAACAGGTTGTTTGTATTATATTGTTTCTCACCTATACCATGCCCGGCTCATTGATAGCTTTAAAATCTCATTTGGGAACTAGTCAGGGGTCTGGGAACTGGTAGAAAATAATTTCCAAAATTAAACAAGCGATAGTGCTGTTTGATTGGAATTATTTACTTACCTGATTCCCAGACCCACTGACTAGGATTCAAATGCCCACCCCATTTATCCCACCCTTTCGCTATGACCTGGGCATAGTTTTGAAGAGCTTTAAAGGAGGACGTTCCGGGAGTCTGGGTCTATCTCATTTGAATCCTAGTCAGTGGGTCTGGGAATCAGGTAAGTAAATAATTCCAATCAAACAGCACTATCGCTTGTTTAACCCTATTTTGGTTGGGGGGCAACTTTGCCCCCCCCTAGTAGATTTTTTCTGATAACTCCGCAAGGTTAAAAATTACAACAACGAAACTCTTTGACTTTTAGCAACTACCTATTGTGCAAGTACTCATAAAGTTTAATTGAAATATTTTGACGAATGAGGGGGAGGGGGGCAATTTTCTGGGACTGACCCTGTCAAAATCGCAAATTCTCAAATCTCAATTCTCGCGAAAAAAGTAGCAAAATCGCAATATTTTGCAAATTTCTTTTGCAGAGTAGTGTTATTTGATGTATTCTATCATAATTTTCATGCTTGGATGGAAATTGTGCTCTAAATTTGATTTTATCTCATATTTCCTGATTTTGGCTGATTTTGCCGCTTTTCTGGACCACACAAAGGAAAATGCTGACGTGAGCAATATCTGTGGCAAATTTTAGGTTACTTTTTATATTTTTGAAGAGTACATGCCCGGGGCTATTAGCAGACCAAATCTGGTTGCTCTACCTATTAGCAGTCAAGAGTTAGGTAGGGGGTTTATTTTGCCCCCCAACCAAAATAGGGTAGTTCAGATAGCCCAACCAATAGGGTTAATTGTGGAAATTTTCAAGGGTCCCCCACTACAATGACTTACGAAATCACGAGACTTCTTTTATATTTCTTTGTTACTAATGCACCAAGGCCTTGATGAGTTATAAGGAATTCCATTTCCCACAATGTTCATGAGCAATTTGCAACAGGACCAATTTGACTGGATGTGTGTCAATTTTTTCAAAAATCATTTTATGACAGTGATGATCTTATAACAACCTGCAATTTGTGTTGCCCTATTTCTGATTGTATATATACTGTACATAACTTTAGTTGTTGTTGTTTCCTTTGGAATTAAGCACCAAGATTTTAAGACTGGAACTTCAAATTATGTGATCTGGAAATTTATGTATGAGGACATTTCATGACTTGTACAGACTTTTGCGGGTAATGTAATACAGTTTAAATGGCTGCTGCCCACATACAGTATTGAACCTTAAATTTTTTGACATTTACAAAGTTCTCTTTCAATTTTAAAGAAATGGATTAGAAATCAAAACGGAAAAATTCAGAAAAGGTTGAGAAAAGATACTGAAATTATAACAGAGGAAGTTGCAATTAAAAGGAGGAAAGGAGAAAGAAAGCTCTCGGCACAGAATGTATTTTATAGCAGATTGTCAAGAGGATGTATTAATGTTCTTAACATTTTCATGTTTAGAGGAAGATGCAGCCTCGCTTTGCATTTCTAAGATATACAGTATGCTCTAAGATATCTTAGTTGGCAAATATTTGGCAAAGTATCCACTACTGCTGGTTGCATACAGTGGTACTACATCTATTTTATTTTTGCAGCAACCAGAAGGTTTCAATTGTTTACTGTCCATTGCCCTGATCAATGTATAATAACTTTTACAGATAAAGATTTTTGAATAGGCTGCTATTCTGCAATTGACCTTTTAGATATTCTAAAAAAGAGTTTGGATCGAGCGAGATTCATAACTGTTACAGTATTTTCTTTACCACTTATCAACGCCCAATCTTAGCTTTGAATAGCTTTGACATTGAGAACAGAAAACATAAAATTTCGAAAGAAAGAAATAACATGCACGGGTTCTATCACCATGACACAAACTGTTGCCTCGCCAATACCAGTCATTTCTGCAATTGTGAAATAATAATCACCTCTCGATAATCTGTAAAGGCAGATGGCAAGCCTGAACTCAGGAGAATGTGGGATCTCACTGAGACATTCCCTCGTCATCTCTGGCCTGATTTGGTTCAGAATGTAGAGGAAAGTGCCCCTTGAAACGCGAAGTGTTTCCTTAAATCTGGCGTCGCTGTACTCTGACCACACCATCTCCCACCAACCTGTATTTCGCTGCAAACAACGGCAACTTCTCTGTCGAGGGCAGCCATGTTTGCAGGACTAGCCAAGAAGATCAGTATCGACAATAATGCTGCCGAAAGAAGTGATTTTCGCTGTTGTGCAACCTTCATCAGCATCAAGAATTGCGACTGTTTCTTCTTCTCTTTTCTTTTCTTGCTGACACGAATTTGGTCGATTAATTTGAACGAATTATTTAAAAACAACAGCTTTGAAGATGGAAGACAAGGCACCATTTTGTAAGATCAGATTCTTTTGACGCATGCGCTCTGTCTGGAAAATTATGAAAACTAATACTAATCTACGGACCATGTCCTGAACAATTTAATTCGACACCACACAAATGCGACCCTTTAAATCCAGTCGCACTTGTGCCGTTTCATGCGACACGCCTGGTGATCTACTGCCGCATTTAATTATTCAATGCGACAACGGATTTAAACGTCACATTTATATCGAATTTAATTGACACTTAGTATTTTTTAGGCTGCTTGATTTAATTCGACGCGGCAGAAATGCGACCTTTAAACCAGGCCTAAGAACCATCTCCAAATATGTTCTTAATGATAACCCTGGTGTGAACGCACGCAAAATTGCACTGGTAATTTCTTGCTCATCATATCCCTTAGTTTTAGCCTCTCTTATTTGGCGCATTAGACTAATGAAAGAAATTTTATCTCTCTGGTAAGCTTCTCCAGTCTGACCCTGTATTTTCAACTCTCGCCTAAACATGGAATTGTTAATTAGGGCACTAAAACTAGGGTTTTCTTCATTGGATGCAGGTGCTTAACCAGTTAAAGACCCTGTAGTAACAACCGGTTTCAATGATTTAACAATAAGATCTAACATCTTCTTCTTTTCCTCGACATCCTGTACATCAAAACATTTCCTTACAGCCTTGATCACAAGAACTTTTGGTTTGGCTTCCCAAAATTTCTTGTCAATACCCAACTCATGAGCCACTTTGACTAAATCCCCCAGAGAGCTACTCATCATAAGCTCCTCTACCTCAACCTCAAATTCAGCAGCCTCAGCCATGCTTAAAAATAACTTTAGGCCTAAATTTTCAGTCAAAACAATGTGCCCAATCAATGTCAACTTTTCAAGGAAATCAGGAAGATAATTGTTGTCAAATAATCATATCCTTAAACCAAAATTTGATCTTCATTTAGTCTAAAACACAGTTGTTTCAAATTCATTTCTTACGTGCCACGAATTTTCTTACGCTGAACAAAACATCACACATCATCACTGCTGCACTTGTACTCTCTCCTCCCATGCAAAAAAATTCTGCAACCACTGTGGTTCTAAACACTGGCCACCAAAATGTCGCGCCCCTCGCTCAGGCCGGTTTCACAAGTGGGACACAAATAAATTCTCAATAATCTTGTCAACGAAGGTAACCATTTCAAATCATCTTTCTGTTAACTCAACGACATTCAACAACTCACGTTTTATCAAAATTAATTCATGTAACATAATCGGGTATTACTTCATGTAATACAATGGCTGTTGTTGTTGTTAGCGTCCTCTTATTTTTACAAGTACAAGGGTGGGATTTAGTTTTAGTTTAACCCCGACAGTATCATTTCTTCTTCATTGGACTGGCTGTTAAACTCGACAATAATCATCTCTGGCAACATCTCGCAACCCATATGAACACAAAGCATACAAATGTTTTTACATCCGCCTGGCTCAGCGACACAAGAAAAGTTTGCAGAATGTCTGCGACTTTTTCTTCCAGTGCCTGCAGGAAGGAATCTTCTGAATATCTGAATTTCAACTTTCCTACAACAAGGACACCAGTTGGCAGCATCTTGTGCATTAAAGACTCAAAGACATCTTCTTTTGGACGGCCAAAGACCTTTCTAGCTAGATCAGATATCTTTTCTCTGATGTTGCAGAGATAAAAAAATGGCTTCACGATCTGAACATATCTTGCGACTAAAATCAGATGATGTTGCAGGTTCTCTTTACGAGGAAGGACTGCTAACTCAAAGTTACCCAAGAAAGCAGCTAATTGGATCTTTGTTTCCGACGCAAATTCATTACTTGCCAATGCCGAAGTTATGAGCTCTTGATCTCCATTACCAAGACTGCTGTAAAACTGGTTGTACTGATATTCAGCTGTGGGCTCAAGTCCTACCAGCACCCACTATTGTACAGTGCCGCTGATGAAATATGGCAAGTACCCAATAAGTATGTAACCATGGATGAGGATGCGCCCCACGCCATTTAACTCATCTATGGACAATTGCTGGATTGGCGAAACGCTGAACAAGATACGATTTGTTCCTTTGAAGGATGCGGTCCATAGTTTCCAAAATTAAGAAAAAACTCTCGTCAAACCTTCAAGATCATCACCTCTTTCCCCTTCGAACTGTACAAAGAGCTTGCAATTAAGGATTGAAGGATCTTTGTACTGTTGGATTGCATCGCTTACCAAGGAAGATCGTTGTAGAAGCAGTTGCTGTGTACTGTTTAGCGATGAAAGCGTACATATGCGACGCAGCCTTAGTTCCTCAAAAATTATAGGTCGCTGAATGCTTATTTCAGCGTCACTTTCATCTATGACATCCTCTTCTGGAACAATATCAAGGCTCGGTAAGCCAAGATATTCATCTACGTTGGCTTCAACTACAAAGCATTGGCCCGATTTGATGCCCCATTGCCGCAATGATACTTGACTGTATCGTGATAACAGGTTCGTTAAGTTATCTTGGTACAGAAGCAAGAACTCCTGTGTGATTTCCATAGTAGCAGTGACCATTCGATAGATGTCACTTGGAAAACAGGTCTCTGACAGTGTAAACGTTTGGGTTACATAGCTTACATTAGAGGGTTTCAAAGACGGTGAAACCAGCTTAGCATGAAGGGAACTACTGTCCTTCGATGATTTCATCAGAAATTTCCTCGATTTAAAAGTTTTGCAAAGAGTTGTAATGGCCACGCAGAAAATGTCAGGCTTTTCAGGACTGAATTTTTTCTGCGTGGTCTGGTGTAATTGTATTTAGAGGGTTTCAAAGATGGTAAAAACAGCTTAGCATAAAGGGAACTACTGTCCTTCGATGATTTCATCAGAAATTTCCTCGATTTAAAAGTTTTGCAAAGAGTTGTAATGGCCACGCAGAAAATTTCAGGCTTTTCAGGACTGATTTTTTCTGCGTGGTCTGGTGTAATGGTATTTAGAGGGTTTCAAAGACGGTGAAAACAGCTTAGCATGAAGGCAACTACTGTCCTTCGATGATTTCATCAGAAATTTCCTGGATTTAAAAGTCTTTCAAAGAGTTGTGATGGCCACGCAGAAAATTTCAGGCTTTTCAGGACTGATTTTTTCTTTGTGGTCTGGTGTAATGGTATTTAGAGGGTTTTAAAGACGAATTTTATTTTGTAGCAGTCCACGAATTGGTTGAAACATGTTTAAAATTCAAGAACGTCACCAACGAGAAATGTGTGACTTTGTGGGTGGTAATTGATAGTTCCTCGTTTCATAATGGTATGATGTACATCATTAACGTAGGATGTTTGGCCTTTCAAGGCAGTTTCTATGAAAAATCACGAATCGGGAGGGTGTACCGAAAAAATGATAGTAATATATCAGGAGATTTTCTCTTTATTGGTTGATGACTATCTATTCCGTAGGAACCCCCTTATTCCCGATGAACTGATAAAATTCTGCATCATGGGAGTAATACGAGAAATGTCAACCCGTAACCATATTAGGGAAAATCATTCTATTTTGAGGCAACTGAAGAGAGGTATGACTTGCATGACGTTAACAGACGGTTCTGTGTTGCGAACATGGTATTGGACATCATTGATGTATGCTAGTAATTGATAGGTTGTCATGGTGTTAGTTACAACTGAAGAATGAAAGATGGGGTGGCTACATCAACAAATTTTTGTATGTGATGAGNCCATTCTATGTTGAGGCAACTGAAGAGAGGTATGACTTGCATGACGTTAACAGACGGTTCCGTGTTGCAAACATGGTATTGCACATCATTGACGTATGCTAGTAATTGATAGGTTGTCATGGTGTTAGTTACAACTGAAGAATGTAAGATGGGGTGCCTACATCAACAAATTTTTGTATGGTGATGAGAACTATCCATGTAGAAATACCGAAGGGTAACAACCCCACCCCCCCCCTCGCTCGTTTCTCCACTGATTAAAATTCTTTTGCACTGTTGCTTGGGTGTCAAATGAGTAACCGATAAATAACCATATATGGAAAGACCGTTCGATGTTGAGATGACTTAAAAAGAGAAGGCAGAGATAGTCAGATCAGTTGTTGGTGAAAAAGACTTGTCGTGGAAACCAGGAAGAGATTTGCAGAGTATTAGTAAGTACTATATTTTTGATCATATCTGTTGCTTTTAATTATGGCAAAATGTTCGTAGAGATAAATCGGTAAGCCAGAGAAAATGGATTTGATGATATTGTACTTCAATTTTACAGCTGTCTTCAATTTTAGAACGAGGTAACTCCTAAAAGCACAAATTCTGAAATTCAGGTTCTTAATTATATGGTCTAAAACAAAGAAACTGCAATAATTTGGTATAGGTAACGTTTAGTGCAATGCAGCCAAATGCGTACAAATTAAACACACTATTGGTTCTAAAATTCGGCATGTCATTGCAATAAAACCATATAGTTTAAGCCATTCTAAACTCTTCGTTTTAATAGCTCACTTACAGGGAAATAGTTCCGATTTTCTTACCAATTTAAAGCCCACCAACAGCTCCCGAAACATTTGAACATTGCAAATCCAGCAATATGGAAAAGTTACACGATATACGCAATCGGCGTCAAGAGCATAGAGAACTTCTAGATTTATGAACAACTATAGAACTCTGGCAATGTGCAAAGCATAAAACCTTTTTTAGGGAGTGTATTTTTCATAAATGTCTCATAGTTCGATTATGTGCCGTTGCAAACTCTTATGAGTGTGAGACGACAATGTTTCATGATGTTTTCGATTTTCATTTCTCAAATTTTGTATCACCAGAAGATCATGAATTGATCAAATTTCAGTCCCTATACACATGCGAATGACACCTACCTGGGTGTCCCAACAAAGATGCACGTTTAAAAAATCACTAAAATTCTTGCTGACCCCAGAGAATTACAAGAAAGAACCAAATAATTAACAAAACATACACTTTTGAATATGATCTGGGTTTCTAATGTACCTATTCTTTAAAACACTTTGCAACTCATATAACCAATAGTTCAAAACGTTTCGCAACCTCGAATTATCTCTGGTCGCGTCTAGTTGAGTTTCTTAATTTCCTGGCCGACTTACTTATAAGCGGTTTATTATTCTAAAAAATTATCAAAACTTTTATTTATTCTATTATCCAATGATCAAATTAATCTTAACAGTAATAACAAATTTTTTCTCTTTACTTGAAGGGTAAACATCTTAAAATACCATATTTTGAACCATACTTTGTAACTCTGTGATCCTTGATTTACAGAAATAATTTTGCAATTTTTCAATAACATCATGACAGTGTGCATTCTTCTCCAACATTTCAGACCAAGAAATATGTTTCATATAGACAAAGAAGTCAATCTAATAACCATCGGCGCATTTTTTGCTGTATGCTTCAAAACTAGGCAGCTCTCAATCTTGTAAAAAAAATTTCTGTGATTTTTTTAGCGTGTCTAGGTTTTGGGGGCTGCCCATTAGTCAGCAGTATTTGTTGTAAACTGTGATGTTATTGCTAAAGATAGGTTTAATACATAAACCTTAACTTACGTGTTATTTCTAGCCATCCTGTAGTTTTCTTTGGAAGAAGTAAATTTGCTAAGCAAAACATGGAGCCTGAAATGGAGCCCGAGGAAGGACCTCAACCAATCAACTCAACGAAAAAGCAACCAAACGTGGATAACAACAATGAAGTATGCTTGTTTTCAGTATGAATCATTAAACACTCCTTGTAGCATGTTTTACTTGATAACAATACGTTATAAAGTATTTGATATGTGCCGTTCAATAGTTATAACATCATAAATATACGATCACTGACATACAATAACTATACAATCATATATACAATATCTCTAGTACAAATTACAAATTACAATGCAGTATCTGTACAGCAGGGAAGGCTTGCAGCGTTCCAATTTCCCGAGATTTGTAACATTTATGTTACAAAATGTAGGAACATTATGCTTCTGCTAGGTGTGATGCCCATTCTCACATTCTTTTCAGGCTTGTGTGCTTGAACTTTCTGATGAGTCTATGGAAAAAGATTTTGAAAAGATGAGGGAAGTTGCTGCATACTTGACAGTGAAAGAAACGAATCAGAAACGGAAATTTCCCGACATCATGAGCGAGGCTAGGAAATCAGAAATAAGAAAAATGGCGAAAGCATATGTTCTGAAAGGTACGGATAGTGTGTTTTGCGAGGGCCTATCCTAAAGGGAATCTTTGGAGTTATATAAATAATTCATTATGTAATTCGAATCAAATAATGGATATTTTACTTCCAGAATGTTATCAGCCTGTTAAGACTCAATCGCGGGGAGTATCACTTCCCAAAAACCTTGTCCGTCTTTGGCAAAAATCTTTTGTTTTCAAGAAAACGCCACAAAATCCCTTAGATTTGTATGTTTTTTCGAAGAATCGTGTACGTTTTTTCGAAGGAGTTATACACCCCGCGGGTTAAATAATGTCATGCCAGGGGATGATTGCAAACTAATACCTCATTCACACTGACACAGTTAAACTAGCTTTATCTAAACCATGTTACATTTCAACCAATCAAATGCATTCGATTTGTTGGATTGACCAATTAGAATGCAACATTCGATAACCTGGTTTAATTTAAGCTGGTGTAACTTGCCAGTGTGAATGGGGTATAAGTGACTATACATGCAATCTTACATCAAGCGTAAACATAAATTGCAACAGCAAGAATCCTGGCGCTGCCTGAGGTAAGATGATAACAGTTTATAATCTCAGGTCAAACAAGAGAGGGTATTTTTAAGCTTTAGTTGTAAAAATACATCAAAGATTTCGGTCAATTAAGTTTTGACTCATTTCCACGTTCGGATCACATGTTCAGATCCAGATACTTATATTTTTGCTAGAGGGAAGCTTTTGTCAAAAGTAGAATTTCTTTCGTCCCAAAAACCATTCAACAATATACGTAGAATAGATACCCATCGTCAGTGATGATCGTTTGGGTAATTTATTAGCACATAAAAAGGACACAACATTATTCAATAGAATAGTCCAAATATACCTGTAAGTGATTCACTGGTATCTTCCACCGTAGACAAACTGATCTATTTCGTGGGGAGTGAAGCAACAGAGGTACAAGGCAATATGCGACGTGCAGTAATGACCCTTGACGAAGGAAAGCGGATTTTTAAGGAGTATCATGCCAGCGGAATTGGTGGACATTTTGGCAGGACGAAAAGCACAAATAGCATTACCCGTGACTTTAGATGGAAGAATATGACCAACCATGTCAAACATTGGGTGAGTAAGGCTTTACTTCCTCACACAGATCGTTGCTTAATGGAATGACTATATTGTTTTGGGTCTTTGGGATATCATAAAAATACGATCTATTTGCTGTCTGCTAACCTTACGTTTTCATGACAAGTAATACAACTATTTAAAAGCGTGCTGGGCATAATGTAGTTAGGTAGTAAAATAAAAAACATACACTGCAATTTCTAAATGAAATATGGTGCATTTTAACTTCTAATGTCTCTCAACGATATGTTTTGTCGTCAGATAATAAAATTATCTGATGTTCCATTTATTGTAGATAAACGTCTGCGAAGTTTGCGAATTTTCAGGCCCACCACTGAAGAATGTAGATGTTGAGCTGCAACCGATCGAGGTTTGATAAACTATTTACTCATTTTGCTAACTCCCATTGTCATGATCAGTCAAGAATATTTTGTGACCCCTGACTATGGAAATTTGTGAGTCCAGATGTCTCGCCTATCTTTAAGAATGATGATGGAACTAACAAAAAGAACTGTACGCCAATCAGTGTACTTTCTGCGCTCTCAAACGTATTTCAAAAGTAATTGCACAACAAATGACTCCTTTTGCTAGACAAAGAAAGGGAAATTGCCACGACTTGATAATACAGCACTTAAACTAAAGCACATTTTTTAAGACTTTATATGTTCTGACTCTTTGTTATGTTTTAGATCTCAAGACCTTGGGAAATGGTTGGAATTGACTTCGTTGCATGCCCAAAAACCCCTAGAGGGCACAAATACATAATGACTGCCACAGATTATTTTACAAAGTGGGTGGAGGCATTTCCCACTGTCTCTAAAGAAGAAAAATGTGTTGCAGAGTGCTTGGCGAAAATGTTTTACAGGCATGGGGCACCTGAAAAGATTTTAAGTGACCAAGGAAGGGAATTCGTGAACAAGGTAATATATATGTATCATGACGAATTATTAGTTTTCATAAGGAGTAAACAGTATGAACGACGAAAAATCTGGTTGTGTTGGCAAGATCTTTACAACTTACCGAATTTTCTCTTCCTTATTCATAAATAATTGTGCATAACATCTTCCTTGTGCTGACGCCAATGGCAGGGAAGGGCAACATTGAGGTAATGGTAACTTTTGCAAGCAGCACTGCTCTCACGGCAACATCTTAGTTTCCCTAGCAACCTACAGAATGACAAAACCAGTGATATGTAATTTTGCATTTCCAGGGCAATGATGAGTTTTGCAAATATTTGGNCGTGAACAAGGTAATATATATGTATCATGACGAATTATTAGTTTTCATAAGGAGTAAACAGTATGAACGACGAAAAATCTGGTTGTGTTGGCAAGATCTTTACAACTTACCGAATTTTCTCTTCCTTATTCATAAATAATTGTGCATAACATCTTCCTTGTGCTGACGCCAATGGCAGGGAAGGGCAACATTGAGGTAATGGTAACTTTTGCAAGCAGCACTGCTCTCACGGCAACATCTTAGTTTCCCTAGCAACCTACAGAATGACAAAACCAGTGATATGTAATTTTGCATTTCCAGGGCAATGATGAGTTTTGCAAATATTTGGAGGTGGAGCGAAAACAAACAGCAGCTTACCATCCACAGACCAATGGTTTAGACGAAAAGACAAATCAAACCATAAAAAGGTACATATAAATATAACAATATATCATCGAAATTACACTTACAGCATGATTGCCTTTCTTGTGATTTCTCATTACCCTCTATGTATACAAGTAACTTACCTGACTATTGAAGATTCGGAACTGCCAGGAAGGCAAACTATCGCATCGTCATCGCCTGTGAAAGATTGACAGTCTTCTTGGGTGCCGTTGTATTTTGTTCCTAGGGTTGCAGTGAATAGGAGTCATGTAACGTAAGTGCAAAAATGCATGGTGGCATTGAAGAAATGACGTAAATGAAAGGTTGATAGGCACATCACTACTAATCTATTAATGCAATAAAATATGAATCAATCTGAGAAAATCACTTCAAGGCTGTCACTAAGACTCACTGTATTTCCTTTGCTAGGGCCTTGGAGAAAATGGTGAATGAGAAACAAGACGACTGGGACCTACACCTGGATCCTGTGTTATTCGCCATACGAACAAGCGTGCATTGCACAACAAAGTATTCGCCTTTCAAATTGCTATACCATCGGGAGGCAAAACGGCCTATTCAATTGAGAGACGATGGAGAAGATTGGTCAGAGGTAATAATTATGAACAGAAAAGTGTTCAAGAAATAACGTAAACAATTGAAACTGTGTCTGAATTACCAAAAACCTTCCTCTCCATCTCACCAAAAATTTTGATCGGTCTACATTCTGTACATTGTCGTCTTTCATCCTTTTAAGTCACTTTATCACATTTGCTGTATTTAAATTGTCAGTCGCAAGGAAGACTAGGGAAATGGGGCGTTTGGTAAAGTTTTCTTGTCAAGGATTGTTTCCTAATGTCCTTTCAAATCTTTCTAAGGTCGACATACGATTACCAAAAGACGAAGTGTATGGTAAATTCGTAGAAAACACTGACATACATGTAATCGACATACAAGAAAAAGTGAGGGAGAATATAAAGAAGGCACAGGAGCGGCAGAAAAACGACTACCGAAGAAGAATGAGCGGCAAAGGGAAGCAGGTGGTGTTAAACGAGGGTCAGTTGGTGCTGCTATACAACGCACGAAAGGCAACGCGGAAAGGTGGTAGGCTGACAAAGAATTGGAGTGGCCCCTTCCGTATAAGTATGATAAAAGATAACAAGAACGTCAAACTGGAAGGTAGAAAGACGATGGTGAATATCCAGCACCTCAAACCCTTCCATACAGCAAAAGGATCCGATGCAGTACCCAATGAGATGAAGGAGCGCAACGATCCAGTTGGCAACTCGGTAAGGGAATGCCAAAAGCAAGACCTAATTGCGAGATTTGTCCAATCAGTTCTTTTACCATTATGTTTTGCATAATTATGTAAATTCTTCTGCTACATTCGCTGAAAAATAACGGCAAGAACTTCGCAGATTTTTGAAGCATCTTGCCTATTTGCAAGATAAATCGACAGAAGAGACATTTGGGTAGAAGAGGGTCGTATCTGTAAACATCAAAGATATTCGTAACGATAAGGTGGCCCAATTAATTACATAACAATTCTATTCAAAGACTGCGTGCACTGTTCTTTCCCAGGACTTTAGTGACACAGAGCCTCCACCAAAACAGTTGCGCACTGTGAAAAAACCTGCTAAGGTAATACTGTCTCTCTTTGTTGCCTATAATATACTTTCTGGCATGATGGCTTCTCCGTGTTCAACAGTGACCATTTCATTGATGAAGCTTGCTTCCTTCCTAGGACTTCAGTGAAACTGCGCCTCCTCCAAAAATGGAGCAAAGTACGAAAGAACCTGCAAAGGTAAGACTGTCTCTCGTTGTTGCATTCGTTGGCATGTTAGCCTTCCTGTTGGCCAACCTAAAGCCAACGAGGAATAGCTTGTCCCATACCGTGACGGGTATAGAGATGAAGGAGCGCAACGATCCAGTTGGCAACTCGGTAAGGGAATGCCAAAAGCAAGACCTAACTGCAAGATTTGTCCAATTAGTTCTTTTACCATTATGTTTTGCATAATTATGTAAATTCTTCTTCGCAGACATTTGGGTAGAAGAGGGTCGTATCTGTAAACATCAAAGATATTCGTAACGATAAGGTTGCCCAATTAACTACATAAAAATTCTATTCAAAGACTGCGTGCAATGTTCTTTCCCAGGACTTTAGTGACACAGAGCCTCCACCAAAACAGTTGCGCACTGTGAAAAAACCTGCTAAGGTAATACTGTCTCTCTTTGTTGCTTTTGCCTATAACATACTTTCTGGCATGTTGGCTTCTCTGTCTTCGACCATTCATTTACGAAACTTGCTTCTTTCCTAGGACTTCAGTGAACCTGCACCTCCTCCAAAAAAGCCACACACGGTGAAAGAATCTGCCAAGGTAATACTCTCTCCCTTCATTGCTTTTGTTTATAATATATTTTTGGCATGATGGCTTCTCCGTGTTCAACATTGACCAGTTATTGATAAAACTTGCTTCTTTCCTAGGACTTCTGTGAAACTGCGCCTCCTCCANATTCAAAGACTGCGTGCAATGTTCTTTCCCAGGACTTTAGTGACACAGAGCCTCCACCAAAACAGTTGCGCACTGTGAAAAAACCTGCTAAGGTAATACTGTCTCTCTTTGTTGCTTTTGCCTATAACATACTTTCTGGCATGTTGGCTTCTCTGTCTTCGACCATTCATTTACGAAACTTGCTTCTTTCCTAGGACTTCAGTGAACCTGCACCTCCTCCAAAAAAGCCACACACGGTGAAAGAATCTGCCAAGGTAATACTCTCTCCCTTCATTGCTTTTGTTTATAATATATTTTTGGCATGATGGCTTCTCCGTGTTCAACATTGACCAGTTATTGATAAAACTTGCTTCTTTCCTAGGACTTCTGTGAAACTGCGCCTCCTCCAAAAAAGTCACACACTGTGAAAAAACCTGCTAAGGTAATACTGGCTCTCTTTGTTGCTTTTGCCTATAATATACTTTCTACCATGATGGCTTCTCCGTGTTCAACAGTGACCATTTCATTGATGCTTGCTTCCTTCCTAGGACTTCAGTGACGCAGAGCCTCCTCAAAAAAAGTCACGCACTGTGAAAAAACCTGCTAAGGTAATACTGTCTCTCTTTGTTGCTTTTGCCTATAATATACCAGGGCTCATTAATGTGCGCGAGCGCACGAGCACTGCTCGCAGGCACGAAATACCATTTCACATTTGTTGCTGCCATCTTTATTGTATTCAGAGTGATTTGATTGCAGGCACATTTTTCCCAATCATTTGCTCGCAGGCACAGAATACCTTTAATTAGGCCTGTAATATACTTTCTGGCATGATGGCTTTTCCATGTTCAACAGTGACCATTTCATTGATGAAGCTTGCTTCCTTCCTAGGACTTCAGTGACGCAGAGCCTCCTCAAAAAAAGTCACGCACTGTGAAAAAACCTGCTAAGGTAATACTGTCTTTCTTTGTCGCTTTTGTTTATAATATATTTTTTGGCGTGATAGCTCTTCCATGTTCAACAGTGACCATTCATTGATAAAACTTGTTTTTTTTCTAGGACTTCTGTGAAACTGTGCCTCCTCCAAAGATGGAGCAAACTACGAAAGAACCTGCAAAGGTAATACTCTCTCCTTTCATTGCATTTGTTTATAACATATTTTTTGGCATGATGGCTCTTCCATGTTCAACAGTGAACATTCATTGATAAAACTTGCTTCTTTCCTAGGACTTCTGTGAAACTGCGCCTTCTCAAAAAATAGAGCAAACTATGAAAGAACCTGCAAAGGTAATACTCTCTCCTTTCATTGCATTTGTTTATAACATATTTTTTGGCATGATGGCTCTTCCATGTTCAACAGTGACCATTCATTGACAAAACTTGGTTCTTTCCTAGGACTTCAGTGAAACTGCACCTCCTCCAAAAAAGACGCGCACTGTGAAAGAGCATGCAAAGGTAATTCTGTCTCTCGTAGTTGCTTCTGTTCATAACATATTTTTTGGCATGATGGCTCTTCCATGTTCAACAGTGACCATTCATTGACGAAACTTGCTTCTTTCCTAGGACTTCTGTGAAACCGTGCCTCCTCCTCCAAAAATGGAGCAAACTACGAAAGAACCTGCAAAGGTAATACTGTTTTCTTTTATTGCTTTTGTTTATAATATAATATCTGGCATGATGGCTCTTCCATGTTCAACAGTGACCATTCATTGACAAAACTTGCTTCTTTCCTAGGACTTCTGTGAAACCGAAATTTCATGTCAGACGTATTTCCCCGATTTCAAATTTGAAAACAAGGATAAAGTTTTCAAAACTTGGAGAAAACTGTCTGATTTTGGAAAACACAGACAAAACTTTCTGATGTTTCAAAAAAGCAGGCAAAATTTTCCAGTTTTTGTTTGGAAATATGACAAAATTGTAAAGGCTTCTTGCAGGTTATGTACTATATCTGTATTTGCATGAAGTTAACATATTTCTCGTTGAAATATTTGTATTGCAACTGACTATTTGCTAGATGAAATTAGCTAGCAGGAGTTAAGTTACTACATCTTCAAACATTGAAAGCAGAACCCATAACAGGAACAGCAGATCACACAGTGAATGAAAACGAACATGAGAATAAGGCAGGTGCTTCTAGGACAAGAACATCATACGCCAAGTATTGTGACATTGTCTGCATTGATGATGATGAGTCATCAGAAGAGGAAGAGGATATGCCACAAGCTTTTGGCTTGCCAATGACAGATGATGATGGCACACTGGACATGGCTGAACACAAGTAAGTACTTTGAAGTGACTGTATCATCCTATAATTTACAGTTATTCATTGTTACTGTGTCATAATGTTCATTTTTATTTTGCTTTCCCTAAGTTAGTCACTGTCTTCTCGAGAAAATGTTGGTTTTCTTAGTGTTATGGCAAGGAGGCACCTGTAAATGTGAAGCAAACCTACTGTGGTTGTAATCAGCCGCCAGTGGAGCCTTCAAATGATATCATTGGTGACATTCCTTTGTGATCTTTGTTCTTGAAGATTTAACCGCCAAGATTTTACCCTTCTTGGGGTTTATGGACCTTTAAGTTTCTGTCTTTGAGATATACAAGACAGTTGCAATGCACTATCTTGAACCATTTGCTGAAGGAAGTAATTATTTGATGCACATTGATTTAACGATCACAGGTCATCACTAAAGACGTTTGTAGCAAGTCTTCAAGTCACCAATGAAGAGAGACTGGTTGTCAGAGTAAGGAGAAAGAAGGTGTGGGAAGATGCCTTGCGATTTTTTTAAAGAACCAAGGGGAGTGATAAACAAGCAGTTGATGGTGCAGTTTATTGGTGAAGAGGGTGTCGATGAGGGTGGTCCACGCAGAGAGTTCTTGACATTGCTGGTCAGTAAAATTGTAAGCACTGCTGGAGTGCTTGAAGGATCAGCTGGAAGAAATAATTTCACATTCAACCCAATGCTCCTAGATGAAAACGTCAATTTCCAAGTAGGAAGAATGGTCGCTGTGGCTATACAGCAGAATGGCCCTGGTATGGCATGTTTGTCACCAAGTGTCTACTATACAATTGCACAAACACCATCAATGTGTAAATTATCACCTGATGACATCCCTTACCCAGATATCAAAGAGAAAATTGCTAAGGTAATAATAATAATATTTAATGTTTAAAGTGTGTAGCCTGTCTTAATCAAGCTAAAGTTCAATTTTTTACAACAGGGCCAAACAAGGTATGTGAGTACCACTGGTGAACACTTTGCCAAATATTGGGGGTGATTAAAAAGCATTGTGGCTTTAGATTTACAAAATAAAATGAATTTGCAACCAAGCATTCATGTATCATGGCATAGTAACTTACAGTACATATATTCTTTATCTATTGCTCCCTTTATTAACATACTTAATGGTTGATAAGAAACATACAGTACAAGCCATGCACACATTAACATGACAGATTTCTCAAGAATTCTTAAGAACTACATGATTCTGGTTCTTTACTTGGCAACATTTTATGCAACATGCATAATGAATATCGCACTTGCAAAGTACAGGCCCTTCAATTATTAATAGGTCAAAAAATCACAAGACTTCTTCCCATTCAGTTAAATATTGTTGAGTGGTCTATAAGACTGTAAAAAAATCATAATTTTTAAGAATTCTTAGATAAGAGGAAAGTTAACATGCAAGGCCTATATACCGGGTGTCCCAGAAAAAAGGTAACAGATTTGATCAGGGGTAGCGATAAGAATTTAGCTTGAATCGATCGGAAATAATTTTTAAACTAATCCTCAATAGTTAACTTGAAGATAGTTACCTTGTTTGTTGATATTGGTGCTTTGGGAGTTGAAATATTAATCTTGAAACCTCAAATTTGCCTTCGCCTCCAAACCAGAGCTTTTGGGTTTTGGCCTAAGCTGTTAACCGCTGCGTTGTGGAATCTCCTGAATCACAGCGAAGTATAAACAAGAAACCTCGTGTCTAGGACAACATTTGAATGCAAAGCCGAAACTGAACTTGACAATCGGATCAAGAATTTATTCCCTAAGAGACATGTTTCTTCATTCTACCAAAAGTTCAAATTGCATCTGTCTAATAAAAGTTATTCACCAGCGAAATAATTCNAGAAAAAGATACTCACTATCAACCGTTTGATAATGACACTCATTTGCAAAGGGACAGAATACAGAGGGCGACTAAAGAAGGTAAATAACAAACATTTCATATTTATAGATACAAATATTTCCAATCATATAATCAGGTCATCACTATCACTATACACTGCAAAAACAAACTTTCTAGTTTGCTGAACATTAAATTCACTTGATCAAACAATTATATAGAAAAGATGTTTATGGTTTTGGATTTTGCTAAACTTAAATATGCATAGAGTAAATGTGCAAATAAAAAACATAGCTACCCTTCCTACGCGTAGGTTGACATTAGTGCATATGAAATGGTGATTGGAATTGACAATAACAGAGGAAACCATTGGAATCTTTTTGTAAGTATTAATACAGTATGTTCAAAGATATTCTCTCATGTACATTCAAAGATTTTAAAATTGCTTAAAATCGTTGCTACTGCGCTAATATTTGTAGCCCAGCAGAGATTTCTTCATTTCAACTTGCATCCATACATCTATATATCTAGGTCTCGACATCTGCATAACAATGTTGTGAAATTAGAATTTCAAATTGCTATTTCAGTATATGATGACAATGAAACACAGTTCCTATCTAGAATAGCTGATAAAACATTCATTAGACATTCATCATTGTAAAACCTAAACCATTATATTTCCCACTAGGTTGCCTATCCAAAGACTGGCGTCATCACATACATTGATCCACTATGGGAATGGCCATCTCATCTTGATAAAATCAAGAGAAACTGGAAGTAAGTACATAATCACTGAAACGATCTAATTCATCATGGAGAAATATTACAACTACAAAATTTTCTGTAACAATACGTAGACTCAAAGTCAAAGGTTGCCTCCTTTTAATTTTTCAGAAACTTCTGCTACCAAAGGTCAAAACAATGGGACACTACTGTGCCAAAAGACTGGATTATTGAAACAAAGGAGCATCCAAAGCAGATTGACTCTTTTAATTGTGGGGTCTACACAATGAAGGTATTAGGCAATTCTTCTTTCGGTTAAGTTTCAGGTTTTATGTCCTGGATTGAAAGATGCTTTGTAGCTGTGTTCAGTTAACACCTGGCAAAGGTTATGATACCAACTGCTTTGTAAGGGCAAACTACTTTTGGCTCTAAGGTTCAATTAAACAATAACGCTAAAAATGGCGGTCACGCAGAGCATGCTGGTAAAAAGCTCCTGATGGCCACCTAACAACAAGAAAGCTTTGGTCTGCCATTTCCACTGGCTAACTGTGGTAAAGTTTGGAACAAGTAATCAATGTAAACAAATACAAAAATTTTGTAATTCGAACGTGAATCTTTAATTGAAACTTAAATTCGAATCAAAAAGTTAGTTTTCTTCTGCTTTGGAAAATTTTCCTTTCGAACCATGTTGCATTCGAATTCAAGGTCAATTCGAATCCAAGCTAGCTAGTGGAAATGGCAGACTGAAAATTTGTATGTCGTTAGGTGGCCGTCAGGGAGTCTTTTACCAGCATGCTTTGCAGCAAAACACAACAGAGCCTTTGGAGCCGCCATAGCATTATTGTCTATTGCTACTATGAAATGGTTATGTACTTGCATTGTACATATACATGCAAATTTGTGTCCATATTTGCCATCCTGCCTTACCAATTTGAATGGCAAAAACTTGAAATTGCATTATGGCAAGGAGACGTTTCAGTATCCTTTCCAATGTAACAGTCACATTAAGGCTATCACAGTGAATCAGTTGCACATTACAGAATCAGGTATATATATATATATATTGCAATTCGATTCATTTGCATTGCAACATCATTTTATCATCTTTAAATATATTTAGATCACTGACAAAAGAGAACAAAACGAAACTTGATGATCTAGGTTCGATAATCAAATCTTGGTGATTGTTTTATAAATGGGAGTACTTTTTTTGGGACACCCGGCATATAGGCCTGTCTGTAAGTAAATTTAGGTATGTTGATCATTGGGTGGTTCTTATCACTATCTTGTTTACTTTATTTTTATTTTCTTATTTTCAAATATTTAAGGAGGGTAGCCCTTTAGCAATGCTGATTTTCAAGGGGCCCTCCATTACCCATTACAAAACTTCCAAAAATTAAAATACTATATATCGTAACCTAAATTAACCTAATACAAATATCAATATCTAATATATTAGTAGAACCCTATAATCTAATAACCCTATAATCTAATAATAAATATTTAATAAACATTTACAATAAAAGAAAACCCATATGGCAAACATTATTTACAGCTAGCTAGAACCCTTATATATACATTATACATTATATTGTTGAATTTTTGATATGGCATCACATTCTTTAGCTGTACCACCCATATTTGTATATCGTAATTACCTTTGTTATAATAGACAAACTGGAGAATGGCTGGTGTAGGAAATGTGGGATGTTAAATGGAGATATAAACTGGGTAAGAAAAATATAAGTTTTTCTTTGGTATTACATTTGAGATCCTTCATCATACAGCACAACAGTGTGTTTACTGTTGAAAGCTATTCTTCAATTTTTAGGCGTGCATCATATTTTTCTGCTGTANCATAAGTTGAATACTCATGAGTACTCATGAAACAAACAAATCTAAGACAACTACAAAGTGCTACAAAGTGCTACAAGATTATCTACTAATTCTAAACAACCATTATTATTATTTTTAATGTGTTTATATAATAATCCAAACCCTTAAAAGTGAACCAATAAAGGGGAGAGGAGGGTATTTGAGTTAGGAGATCATGTGAGTTTCTCTAGCTGTAGATAGTCATGCTGTTTTGAAATTTTAGAAGGGAACTCTATATGGGCTCTATATGTGCTACTAGCTAAAAGACTGCTATTGCTGAAAATATTTGTCCTCCTTTAAATCTTGTTTATTTAGATATTACAGTACCTATTCTTTGCCCTAGCTTTCGTGTGGTAGCTTCTGGAAGATCACAAAGCAACCATTCAAGGTGAATTTTTCTTTATCATGTTTATTCCTTAAATACTCGAATCTTCCATGCACCTTCTCATCATGATAATGTAGGGATGGTGGATGGTTGTATAGTTGAAAGGTTTATTGAAATCTCCATGAAAACAATTGAGTGGAAACCCTTTGACTCTATTTGAAAAATTATGCAATGAAATCATCGACTTGTCCATCAATAGATGATAATGCTAAGCGGCAAGGAACCTTTTACCAAGATGCAGTGCGTTCTTTAACCAAAATTCCTGTAGAATGGTTAAAGATTCATATAATTGGAACGCAGTGCATCGTGGTAACAAGTTCCTCACCACCATCTTTAGCTTCATTATTATCTATTGGCTCCGCTTCCGCTTGTGTAGTGGCTGTGGGCTGACATCGATACAACATAAAATTATACATTGTCTTGAGGTTACGCCCTTACAACTATTTTTCTCGCAAGAAACTCTTTATAAGAAACTCATCTCTCAGGTGACCAAAATTAAGAAGCTTTGACTACTTGAGTAGGGTCTGCAGGGGTAAAATGGGTACGCATGGGGTAGGATAGATGATGTACGTAGATGGCTAGAAAATTGTAGGTCATGAACTGTTCAGTCAACATTCACAACATCAAGAAATGTGGTTAAAACTATTGTAGCTAGAGAAAATTTGTGAATAAAGATTTTAAGGAATAATTCACAGTTTTTGCCATGCCCCCCAAGGGTACCCATTTTACCCCTGTAGACCCTACTGAACAAATATTACTTACAAAACTTTGCATGTGGTCTGAAGCTTTTGTATTTCACCATAACACTCAAAATCTGATAATTTAAAAAGCTTTCAGTTTTGGGTCAATTTCTCAGTTTCTTATAAAAAATACAGTATATCTCTGTTAGTCATTGTTTTTGTGCTGCCTTTCATCACAATGCAAGAAGTTGATGCTTGAATACTGTATAAATACACATATAAGACTTTCTTTCTTGCAATCTCAATTATATTTCAATGTATATGTACACATCAATTGCCATTATTATATATTTGTAATAGAACCTCTTCTAATTCTTAACCTAATTTTTGTTAGCAGCAATGATGTTTCGCTGAGTGGTCTTTCACCAAGAATGATTGAATTTGAAAGGTATGTATACAACATTTATGTTTCATATAACAATCGTCAGATAACGAAAATTTTACAGAGCACCCAGGGGAAAGAGGGTAACAAATTATGCTTATCAAAATGACACAAAAGTACCATATATTACAGTCTTTTGGATTAAGCCAAAAGGACTTGAAATAGTATCTAATGCTTGAAATTTAAGGGCTTTACAACTCATTTCTTCAATATTATGAAAAATATTATGTTAATGTTGGTTCCGGTTTGTGGGTTGTAGTACCTCCCAAAACCCCGAAGTGTTTTGATTTGTTCCTTTATCTTTTTTTTGGCTAGTTTGCACATTAGCGGACACGCTTTTAATATCTCGCTGTGTTTGCATTTTGTATGGATTTTGATTGGAGAATTCATCCGTACTTTGATCGAAAGTATACTCACTGAACCAGTGGGGGTCTGAGGGCTAAGAGTTTTCAACCAAAGAAAAGCGATTGTTGGTTCCTGCTTCAGAGTTATGCCTGGTTCAGGTAATTTTGACGACCTTCCGTAATTGTGAATCAGTCAAGTCACAATCAAATTCTGTATTATCCAATCAGATGATAGAATTTCTGTCGCAATTGTTTAGAAAGCCAATCAGAATTCAGCTCTAAATACAATTCAATTCAACCTCTATTTCCACTAAAGTGCATTTGATCTTTTTTTTGGTTTCTTATCCTTTTTAAAATATTGTTCCTACCACTTATATACAGAGCATATTCCTGGACCTGTAAAAGAACGTTTGGCGAGAAAAGTATTCTTTTGGACTCAAAACATAAAATTGTAGTGAATATTGTACTCAAGAATAGGTTCAGCAACAAGTTTGCCATAATATCCTTGGCTTTACTGCAACTTCTAGAAGTTTCTTAATTACTGCTCAAATGTGGAACAAGAGTATTGTTGATACAGGTCAAAAAGGCATTGTACTGTTTAGGCTTAATACTTAATCAAGTTTTGCCAAACTTGATTTGTTTAACATATGTGGATTTCTTTGGGAGACCTGGTATTATTGGCAGAGTCTACAGTAACTTGTGATGTGCACTGCCCATTTGCATGCAATTAGGGATCCATTGCACAGATATTCAACTCAACACGAGGAATGGTATTTATCAGGGTTCCTTTTGAAAATGGTCCAGCAAAAATCATTGTGGTAATAATGTACGGAAGTTGGTATTATGTCATTTTGATATTTAACTTGATATTTGATTCTGCATTTAGTAGGTATGCTGCTGTGTCAACACCAGTGGTAGCAGGCAGGGGCTCAAGGTACAAATATACTGTATATACATACTAAAGTTTTCTATTATGCAGTATACTTTACTTTAAATGTATATTGATGATTTATAGTTTGATGATGTACAGTAAATCTGGTTCCTACACTCTACAGTAGAAGTTTTGTGTACAGTAGGTACTCACAAATAAGAAAATTGTTTTCAATTCCAGCCTATTGTTTAAAACCAATACATCACTGTTTTTTCTATTTGTCTTTTCAAAAGTTCAGTATCTGAGTTTCTTAATTCAATGTGTGTTTTGCATTCATTGGTACATACAGTATGTACATGAAGGTCAAAGAATTCTCAAGGAATTCTTGGGATAAGAATTCAACCAGAAGAGATTCTTTAGGATTTGATCAAGGATTTTAGACCCTTTTTTAAGGATTTCACAACCAAGGATTTTAAGTAAAGTCAAATTTAACTATATGTTCAGTGCACACACAAATTTGAGAAAAATGGCAAAAATTATTTCGATCTTTTGGCTATCAGCACAATTTAATTCTTTCAAATCCATGAATACTCTAAGTGTTATCAAATTTTCAAATGCCTGAACTTTTTGTTGCACCCGGTATTTTGCTTGCTTAATCTGATACCAGATTTTAATTGTGTGCATTTTTCAAGTCAAGTGAACTGTTTATCAAATGTTGTTGGGTGTACTTTATCTTATCAAAATTTATTTTGTTTCAGACCAGCTGCTTCACAACAAACAGCAGAAGATCTACTTAGTGAACCATCTGGTTCAGGAAGGTACACATTATTAGTTCTCCAATTTTCGTTCTATAAACAGTTAATTTACATGCTACAGTGTGTGCGCATGTTTCTATCTGTGGTTGTGGATATTTCTGTTCTATGTATAGGTAAAATGCATGTGACGCTGCTTCATCTATGCTATGTTTGTCCAATAGAATACTTGAGTTATCAAAAGGTTTAAATGCATTTGGAATTTAATTTTTTGTTGACATGAGGGCATATTTGAGGATGGGGGCTTTTTTAATGGTAAAATAGTTTGTACAGAAGTCGATTTGACTCAGACTAACTTAGAGGAAATGAAGTGACCCTTTTTAAAAGTAACATGAATCTGCTAATGCTTATATAAGATACACAATTTATGAATCTATATAGTTATACTTTCATCTGCATTTTCTATCATTAGAATGCTTGATGATTCATTGGAATTATCAAAGGAGGAGATGGATAGTCATTTTGCTGATGTAAATAGGTAAATATACTGCATTTCATCTTGGAGATAAATTTGGCCAGCTGCTATAAGATCATAGCAATGTTACTCAATGGATTAAAAACAATGCTTTGCTTTGTTGTATGGTGAAAGTAGGACTACATTGTGTATAAAAATACAAAAACAATAATTTAAAATTGATTTTTATGTGTAACAATACTTCTAATCTATTATACCGAAATAATTTTAGAAACATGGATGCTACACATTATTGTATTTGATCGGGAAGAGATTTTCTTTTATTTCACGCGTAAGTTCTTTAAGATCATTGGTATAATGACTGGCCCTTTGTATGGGGCAGTGATACCACATACAAGTTGCGGATGTGTCTTAGTGCTGATGCAAAGGGCAAGGTTTTGTAAAAACTAATACATATGTGCTTACAAGCAACTGTTTTCTTTTGTCAACCACGACCATAAGTAAGGGAAAATTCTGTCATAATGCCAACACTTGCATGATGGGAACTGAAAGCAATTTGAATATATGACTGGTCAACTTAGGGAAGTTGTTATTTTTGCGTGTAGGCCAACTCAACGAGCACATTCCAGAAGCAATGGCGGTTCTGCTAGAAAGAATCGCCAGACAAAATTGAGACTGAGAAGAAATAGGGCAAAACTGAGGAGTATGCAAGCCCTTGCTGAAAAAGACAAAGTAATAAATAAACTTGAAAATGATGCTGTGATTGCTGCGAGGAAAAGTCAAAGTAACAGAAGGCTACCTGTTAGAATGTTCACCTCGTCTGTGAAGTTTCTACAGACGACGAAAGGAACTCCAAGGCTAGGAAGCAACATAGAGAGTTCTCGAAATGCTATAATCAAATCATTTGATGGCGTTCCAAGATTCTCTGATGATGGAGTCGCCTTATCTGATGTGGTGTTTGGGAGAGGGGCCTTTGGGGAGGTAAAACAGGCAAGGATCCATAAGCTAGGGATAACTGTAGCTGCAAAAGTAATGAACAGAGAACGTTCTCCCAAGAACATCATATTAGCTGAAGTGATCGTTGGTATGGCGCTAAGTGCTCATCCAAATTTTCCATATTGCTTTGGTCTACTTAACAATGACACCATTTTGATGGAACTCTTCAGGACCAATGACAATGCTTCTTTTGACGTTTGCCCAACACTTTCAAAGAAACTAAGAGCTGGAATCGTGGCAAAAGAGCTTAGGTGGATATGTCATGCAGTGCTTACAGCAATTAGTTTTATGCATTTAAAACAGTTGCTGCACAATGATCTGAAAGCTGATAATATTGTACTAGCAGGCACTGTAAAGATCATCGATTTTGGAAAAGCTACCATGGCTTCCAACCCAGTTATTTATAACATAAGACCAGGAACAGCAATCAATGAAAAATACAACAGGGATCATAGACACCTAGCTCACGAGTTAAGAAATATACCAGGATCAGGTCAAAGCTACGCTACAGACACATATTCAATCGGCCATTTGTTTAAGCATTCTGGAGCCGTGATAAATTACATGCCTCTTGTAGAGCTTGGGAGAATGATGAAGCGCATATCGCCATCCGACAGACTATCAATCGAGAATGCAATGGAAAAGATACTCATTATGTAGACAAACTACAGTACATACATTTAGAACACATAAACGTTTTTTGAATCACAAATTGTTTGAAATCTAAGATTAAGGCTCTGTAATTGTTCGTAAGGTTGCAACGCTAGCCACACATGCTAAAATGGTACAGGCTACACTCAACGGTCTTATCTAAAAAAAATTATGTTTAATATTTTGTTAAAAACTACAATCTACCTCCATTATAGCTTGACGTCGAAGACTTTATCAACTATGAGGAATTTTATGTTCAAATTATTTCGAAATTGCATTTTATCAGTAAATATAGACAGTGCTGTTTGCTGCACAAAATGAATAGAATACAAAGTTACCTAATAGCAGATACCAATCGATTATAATCTCATGCATACGAGATAGAATTGAATTGCCAATTTCAAGTTAACTATATGGTGTAATTTGAGAACCAAAACAATAACGATCAGTTAAGAATCTAACTTCGTTGCTACCTGGCTAAAAAATATGAATTTTATTCCTGAGTTTCTTCAGCCATTTTTGTTATATCAGGCTATGCATCTTATTTCTCAATGTAGCAGAGACGTCTTGTTGCAATCGAAATCGTCTCATTTGAAATCGTCTCAAAAGCTGTTTGAAAATTAAATCAAGCCATGTATGTAATTATATTAGGTGCTCGTAAAATGAAGTATTATAATCTCATAGTGGTCTGTATTTGTCTCACCTTTTTTAATGTGTTATCTGTAGATAGCAAAATTCAAAACATCTCAAAATTGTGTTGTGATAATTTGTTAATCTAGTGTCCATGGGCTTAGAAAGTAATCTCAGTTCTGCCTTCGTAGAAAAAAAAACAATGATGATTATATTCAGACTAATCAACCAATAGTTTGAATTAGAAGTTTTTTTCCGAATATGAGATATGTTTCAGCACAAAGCCAACTACCCTTGATGCATTGGTCATTGGAAACTGGGGGCTAATAGATTTAAGACATGATTGACTAATATTTTTGAGAGAAGTTATAGGTTCTAACCAACACATTAGACGTCAGATAGAAGGTACTCAAGAATTTTGAATTTATTCCCTGAAACTATTCACTTTCAGTACGCCAAGAATGCTATCTCGTGAAAATGTAATTAAATACAGAACAGAGGACGATGTATCTTTAACGCTTTTAACTGTGGACTGAATGAGCAATAAATGAAACAAACAGCCAATTTTCTCATTATAGGGATCTCTCCGACCTAAAGCAAACTATGGAGAGAATGGAAAAGAAAGCCTCGGATAACAGCAGTGAGATTGTCACGCTTCTTAGGACCATTAATGGGAGACTTGATGGCCTTGAAGAAATGGTGAGAGAAAAAACAGAAAATGACGCCAAGTCAAAAATTCCAAAACAACTAGCTGTAAGTTTCCTGTCTGATTTCGCTGTATGATTTGATCCCTACGATTTACTAAATATTAAGCTTAAACTAAAGGCTTTTTTGAAAAACCAGACATATTTCCAGAAGTGGCTCTTGCTATCTCCAAAGTGACTTAGAGTTTGAAATTTTGTATGTGTAAACTTAAAAACCACTTGATTCCCAAACCCCAATTTTAGGGTGGCACACTGAAAAGAGAAGCATCTGGTTTTGAACAACTCCTGATTTGGAGTATTTTCTGTCACAAAATCACCATATTTCTGATTTCTTCAAACTAGGTCTGAAGTTCTAAGTTATAGCCTGTCCCCTCCACATACGTTGAGCGAACGTCGAACAATCAATTTTTTGGGACGGGTTTTACTTAGATCAATTCATTACTTATCAAGATTGGAAAAAGATTTATTGCCTTTNGGAGCTCTCCGACCTAAAGCAAAATATGGAGAGAATGGAAAAGAAAGCCTCAGATAACAGCAGTGAGATTGTCACGCTTCTTAGGACCATTAATGGGAGACTTGATGGCCTTGAAGAAATGGTGAGAGAAAAAACAGAAAATGACGCCAAGTCAAAAATTCCAAAACAACTAGCTGTAAGTTTCCTGTCTGATTTCGCTGTATGATTTGATCCCTACAATTTACTAAATATTAAACTTAAAATAAAGGCTTTTTTGAAGAACTAGACATATTTCCAGAAGTGGCTCTTGCTATCTCCAAAGTGACTTAGAGTTTGAAATTTTGTTTGTGTAAACTTAAAAACCACTTGATTCCCAAATCCCAATTTTAGGGTGGCACACTGAAAAGAGAAGCATCTGGTTTGGAATAACTCCTGATTTGGAGTATTTTCTGTCACAAAATCACCATATTTCTGATTTCCTCAAAATAGGTCTCAAGTTCTAAGTTATAGCCTGTCCCCTCCACATACGGTGAGCGAACGTCGAACAATCGATTTTTGGGACGCGTTTTACTTAGATCAATTTATTGCTAATCAAGATTCGAAAAAGATTTATTGCCTTTACTGAGAATGGTACCTCTAAAAATGAATAGCTACTGAATTTCATTTATGTTCTTTCTAGAGGACGGTGAGAACACTATATAACCTTTTACCCAGTGACGAGCAGTGGGATTTGGACGAGAAGTGAGTTCCATAAACTTTTATAAATATAACTATAATAGAACGTTTCGAAAGTCCATCTCTTTATTAGTCAATATTGCTGAACTTATTTCTTCCAAATAAAAAATGTTACGTTAAGAATCTCCAATAACAGAAAATCAGAATACCAATTATATAAGACACAAGTTTTATTTAGAACACTGATCACCAGGCTCTTGTGTTGTTACCAACTAGGATGCTGCATTGTGTTAAAAAGGTGTGTTTTAATTTACTTAACTGCCATGATTCGATGCAAGTGTTTTCAGACCGAGGAAGACCGGGGCTCATAGCCATTCTAACAACTTGATTGCATAACAAATTGAATTGAGGTGGCAAATTTGCTACGTTCCAGTTGCCCTAGGTCATTAACCCCAACCCTAACCCTATGTTCAATCAAGTTTGCAAGATTTCAATACATCTGTTTTTCTCAGAAAGTAATGTTGCATCGCCAAACTGTATTAAGAGTCATTGCATCCCGCTGCTACTTTTTCAGAGGAATTAGAACTTTTACTTGTCAATTTCAGATTTACATATCATGAGAATGAGCAGCTTACAGAGCAATTCTGCAGTGACATCGCATTACACACGAGAGAAAAGTTTTCAATAGAGCAGATTCGCCGTAAGTTTGTTATGTTTCTATAGCATAGGTTCCAAATCTTTGAATTGGCGCAAAAAGGTCTGTGTAAAATTCTGTGACCTATTTCTTTGAATTGAATGGCTAGAAAGAAACTGTTGCTACTTTGCTATAATTCTACCGTTGGACTTTTCAGGAACCTTGAATATTTTCAAAATTACGGCGTATTTTATATTTCAACTCATTTGAAGATGTGACGTCATCAAATTTCTAAATCGTAAACCAGAAGAGTGAAAGACTTGAGCTTGATACCATATTGTAGATGTTCATAAACTATGGTTTTCTTGAGAGGTACTCTTTGTTTCTATGATGGTTTTAAGTTTTTTTCAAAATGTTTCTTGAATTCTTAAAAAAAAAAGAACACTCTACTGTAATTCTGAAAATATTGAAGATTTCTGGGAAGTCCAACCATAAAGTTATAGCATAGTAGTTAAAGTTTCTTTCAAGTCATTCCATTCAAAAATAGTTCAAAGAACTTTAAACCGACCTTTTTAAAGTTTTGGAACCTTATGATTGTTTCTATGGAAATTAACCTTCAAATGCTTTTCAGATGTACATCAAATGCTTTTCAGGAACCAGAGACTTGCATCAAAAATTTAAAAATTGTTCTATGTACATTTCAACGATGATACAAAAATAAAAGAGGGCTCTTCAGAAACCTTTTAGCCGAGAGTGGATAATATTGTATTTATAAAAACGTTGGAAACAGATCAGCGTAATTTTGATTGGCGGTAGATCATAGTTTAAAGTTTTAATTGCATCTTTATCTTTAGAACAGAGTACAAGCCATGAAGTCATTTCCATAGTTTCTTAGGTGTGGACATCAAAATCTGATGGATCAAATATGATATTCTGATATAATACATGCAAGGCACTTTATTCATATTTATTATTCTTGCTCGCTTATAAGTTCTTTTATATTATCTTTTTACCATAGGTGCTTGCTATGGATATTTTAAATCCATACACAAGGAGCACGTTCTCCAGCACAACGAGCCGGAAAAGCACGCAGAAGCTGCAACCAAGAAAAAGTTGCGTTCTCAAAGACAAAGGGTAGGTGTTATTGTTTGTTAGCAATTGTAAAAGAAAGAATCTGGGGTTGTTTGAAATGATGTCATAAAATATACTTAGCTTCTGCTTCAGCAAAGATTTCAACGTGTTTTGCCTTTTCACGCTCATAACTGCAGTCTTCAGCCAAAAACTCTTGATAAGTTAAACCTAAACTATCCTGATTCGGGGTGCCATTTTGTACTGTTGCATGGCAAGGAGGCTAGCCAAGATTTAGAGGCAACATTGTGAGGCCAGAACGCACCAAAGTTCGATATACTATTCATAACAGTATAATCGTCCATTTTGTCATAAATCATGCCAACCATGATATGTCCTTTAATAGCAGAAGGCTGATAGCCATGTTGCGTTAAGCTGGTAATATTTCATAAATGACAGCTTCGCTTTTCTGTTCCTGTTAGAAAAGCGTTAAAGGTAATCTTAATCTCAGGTTCGTCAGACGCCTCAATTGAACATGGGCAAACTAGGATGGTATACCTGTCCACATTTTTAGCCTCTGAGGGCTCAATTGAAAGATCAAACATTATCTTAGATGAATGAAAGCGGATTCATTAAACCAGTAAAACGTATACATTACATATGGACTATTTCCCGTATTTGTTGTACACATATACCACTACTGAAGGTTTGTTGTAAGAGAGATGTTAGAAAGATCTAAAGTCTTTTTTTCGGTTTCAGTTGTTTGAGCAACGAAGCAAGCATGTGCTGCCAGCTGAAATGCCTGTGTGGGAACACGTGAATCAGGAACTGATGTCTGACGAAGAGGATGTTGGGAGTTTGCTCAAAGTGAAGTCCCCTCACTGGCGATGTCGGGAACTGACAAATTTGATAGTCGTTCTTGATGAAAGAATCCAAGCAAAAAACTCAGAAGAGATGAGGCAACCACTTAGAAAAGAAAGGCTGATTGCCGAATCACCCATGAAGAGGCAGCCTTCAAAGAAAATCAAAAGAAACTTTATCAACAATTTGGACGATGAGTGAATCATTTCATGTACCATAAATCCTTGAATGAGAGCCCTCTCTCTTAGAATTAAGGAACTCGTTATGCCAATAGACTCTCGTTTCAATGTTTATACGTAGGCGTCTTAAGTTTGAAATTAATAAAGAAACATCAAGTTGGATAAATGTCAAGACTGCATTTTTGTTACAATATTGGTAATATCATAAAAGTTTGAATGAGTTCCCCCTAAAACTTGGAAAATTGAATGAGCTCCCCGGGCGCAAATTATAAGGATTTATGGTATTTTACTCAACTTATTGCTTATGTAATGACTTTATGGCTTATCTAAATATCCTGCACAGAAAATGCCCAGGAGTTCTAACATCATTCTATACTCCTTTGGATGAAATTCACGCTTATTTTAATTGAATGAATAGATAACACAACTTTTTATTATGTACGTGATTCGTTTAGTACACGCAAAGCAGATCAGTTGGACTGTATCATTATTTCTTAATTACGAAGAATTGGAAAGTGAACGTACGTTAACCTTGATGTGCATTTAACGGAAAAAGAAATTGTGCCTGCCAAAATTTAATCTTTGGCAGTAGGAATATATTAAATAGTAACATTGGCGTGCTGATGCAAAATGTCATATCTAATATGACAGCATCAACGGAATGATTTCCTTGAAATATTGTTAATCCATCATCTTCTTTACATAAAAATGAACTCCAAATCATTATCAATATTTTGAAATTTTACCAGGTTCAAAATTAGTAGGCTCGTATCTTTGAAAATTAACTATATGTATAGATTTGTATCTTATGCAGTGTGGGGTGATTAACAAGTATTTGATTAACTTTTAACAGATTTTGTTTGATAAAAATGGATTATCGCTGATATTGCTATATCACTGACTCTGCTTGTGCCCATTCTTTTCGGTTGGACTGTTAATGGACTTTCTTTTAATGTCCTGTTTCAATGACAAAAAGCGTTGCAAATTCTTCAAATTCGAAATTACAGCCTTGATTGTACTTGATTCATTCCTGAGGGTGACATTTTCAAAATATAACAATCAGGTTCTGCAAATAACGATATAGCAGCAGGTCATTTGCAGAGCACAGAGCGTTTCCATCAAACAGAAAATCTACACGACAAGTTTCCATGATAATGTAAAATCTCGAAGCGTCAAAAATTAAAATTTCCTCCACAATAAAACTGGAGAAACCTTTCGTTTCCCTTGTGTTTCCTATTTAAATCAGACATCTTTCCATAGTTTCCCCATGTCAGAAATGCCGAGTCTCGAAACTAGAAATTATGGGGAAACGGAAATTTCCTTTTCCGATGATTTTCCCCATTGGAAACTTTGGAGGAAATTTGGCGTTTCCTCTTTATTTCCTCGTAGTACATCCGTGGAAACGGTCCGTTTCCTACAAGATTCCTACCTAGAAACTATATCGAAATTCTGCCACTTCTTGCCGTGTACACTGCAAAATTAAGTTTGTACACTGCAAAATTAAGTTTGTACCCGGCAAAATAAAGTTTGTACACCGCAAAATAAAGTTTATACACTGCAAAATTAAGTTTGTACAACGCAAAATTAAGTTTGTACAACGCAAATTTAAGTTTGTACAACACAAAATTAAGTGTGTACAACGCAAAATTAAGTTTGTTTAACTCGAAATAAAGTTTGTGCAACTGGAAATAAAGTTTGTGCACTACAAAATAAAGTTTGTCTGGCACATATGGGCTTCTGTAGTTCTTTAAAAAAGTGTTTCAAAATCAACTAAATTCATATGCATGCTTGAAATTTCCCAATATTCATGCAAATGGTTTCGAAATTCTCGAAAATTGCGTTTTACACATGGGTCCTTTTGTCAAAGTCCACATTCAGGTCGGATCATGGTCACAATGAAGTAACCCTCCCCCGCCCGGGTGTTTGCCTTTTATCTCAAGCAATCCCATTCCCGTGACGAAAATAAAACTGCTGTCCTTATGCGGTGATCCACCATCGTGTTGCCTTGGAAGGTCATGTTCAAATTTGATAGTAATGATCAAATAAAAACTTTTGCAGTATGTTTTTGCCCATTTACTGGTTACAAGACAGCACTTGCAGTAAAATCAAAGCCTTTTCACATTTTAGGCACAAAACAACGTGGCAGGATGAATATAAGTGCAAAATTTTAAGCAATTCAATGGCCGGCACTCCGCGCCTATACTTGTTTTTATGCGTTTTAGGTCCATCGCCCAATGAAATCTTTCCTCATTCAAAAACGAATGTATTATAATTTACTTTATAAAACATATGGGTGAAATATACTTCTAGTTGGCAGGCTGTCAAAACCAATTTCAGATTTGATGCACTTTGGGAATAGAAAATGAACATTTGTTTCAAAAACAAGTAAAGAAAGTATCTAAAATCATTTTCAAATATGAAACATTTGGGAATTGAAAATGAACTTTTGTTTCAGAAACAAAAGTATATAAAAGCAGCATTATTAGTGGTTTCTAAGTTAAAAAAATTGAGTTGTTCAACGTAAACAAAATGCAAAATATTACCCCAATGACTATGCCAAAAATATCAGAGTATACAAATTTAGGGTTGTTTACCACTCGTAAATATTCGATTTTGGGAGAAAATGCAATTTCAAATGCAATTTCATAGATGAGCAAATTAAAGTTGTTCTTCTCTTTACAACCAACTTTTCACTGAGTAGATTCCTCTTAATTAGCCTGTTTACTTGTTTACTCCGGTTTTTCAGCTTGGCAATGTCTAAGATACAAAATAGCCTTCTGGAACTGATTTCAAAGCAAGAAGAAATGTTAGAATTACCTTTCTTCGGCAAGAACAGCGGGAATCGCAAACATTAATTGTAAAGGGTGTCAAAATGAACAAAGAACTCTTACCAATATTTTGTTAGCAAATTGCATAAAGCGAATTTTGCGAGATATTCAATGTTGAGTTCAGAACAACAGTGCTTAAGATGTGGCCTCTATGAGAAGACTTCTCCGATTTTCACGGGTTATTTGATTGTGTTAGGTACCTCTTTCAAATAATAGTCACAAAGATTGGTTTGTATTCTTCGGTTTTCTATGGTCAGATTCCTGTAAAGAATACATCATTATTATTATTATTATTATCAAATTATTTACAGTTGGTACAATATATAGTAATAAAACTAATTCAAACCAACTATTTACATACAATGAAAAAATTACAAAAAAAGTTCATTTCTTATCCTCATTATCAACTATTATAAAATTTGAAGAGATATCCTCAAATGCGGTTAATAATCTCCCGAGGCCACCGTGCAAAATCCTTAGGAACCTCGTCTTGCATCGCCTACTTCAAATCCAGTTTGCAATCCAAAATATCTTAAACTCTTACCCAGGCCCCAGCCATACGGAATTTGACCAAGATCTGTGGTTTCTTAAAAAATTTACTTTTTATCTCTCCTTAGAAGTTTAAAAAATCCTTGATAAAATCCTCTAGGATATGGTCTGCCAAAACATGAATCACTCTCAATAGGGATTAGTGTACCAAATCAACATATGACAAATAAATGAACTCAAAGGGGTCATTTGTTACAGCAAGTAGCACGTTTCAAAAGTCAAGCGCTGGTCG
>REGM01000173.1:13776-34679 GCA_004194415.1 Aurelia aurita
GGATCAACCGTAAGTGGCTACAAAATAACAGGAAGCCGCTCTGAAAACATCGCGGCTAAATTAATCTTAATAACCCCAACCTATGACCACAATATTTTTCAAAAAGCAATCCACGCATCTCCTACCGCCCATGGTTTTTCTCTCCCTGAAAAACAAAATAACTAAAGTCTGTCTCAAATTAGATGTCACGTGAGATTTGCGATTACCCAAAGTTACTCATGCAAAACACTTCAATTGTTGTTATTCTCGGGAGTTTTCACATGGCATATAATTTGAGATAGTCTTTAATTTATTTGGCCCTTGACAAACATACAGAAAAATAAATTTATACATCGGTAACATATTCAAATTTACCCTGTGTCATCTTTTTTCAGTACCTCCATCAACAGATAACTTCCTCATAAGACATTACAGTGGTTTATGTGTTGCTGTGGATGCTCAAGGCGTTCGCTTGATTTTGACCAGCAGTTGTGACCAGAGATTCACTTTGAAATCAGGCAAACACCTCAAGCATATCAAAAGTGGAAAATGTGCAGTACCTGAGAGTATAAGAGATAATGCATTCATCAAACTTGATGCTGACTGCGGTTTAAACAACTCGAGGTTTATTCAGACAGATAAATATTCAGCGAAACATATCGTAACTGGGAAATGCATTCATCCGGATGGTGGCAGCTTGAGTCCTAGAGACGGCACCAAAATCGTTATATATAGAGGATGTGATGAACACCGATTGCAGTTCAAGTTTATTTATGGTAAGGACAACTTTTCAGCTAAATGCTTGCACCAAAATTTTATCTTCATGGTATAAGATCAAATCTTGATTGGCCTACAACTCCATGAATTGAACCAATCACGTTACGTAAAAACAACAACAAACGCAAATTTAGGCCCATTTCCCTTGCTTCTAACATCCCTGGCAATACCATAGTTGTTTTTAAATTACTTTTAAAGGATGTATATTGACCAGCATGCTTTGCGCGAAATGAGCCCTTTCGCTCCTCACAGCTCCATAATTTCTAACTGTCAGGAAATAGTGGCAGTTTTGATCCTGGAAATCCTTGGCTATATTTACATCAGAGGCAACCTGGACGTCTTTTTGGCAAAATTAAGTATCGCTTTGGTATCGTGTCTACATATTTCACGCAAAGGCAATGTCATCCGTGCGTTTTGGACACCTGGAAGGCAAATGCTGCCTTCTACTCTTGTTTTGACCCTCTAGAAAATAAAAGCTTCTGAAATCGACGTGTCTGGTGGATAGCGCAACTTCGTGATAAATCGTAAGGCCAGGAGAAGGACTAGAAGCGATTTGAATTATTTCATATATCCATTTTTACTAAAGGTCCATTCATAATATTATGTAATCGAGGCCAACAAGCTTAAATCATGTTTTAAATAGAATCAAAAATCAAAAACCTTGTAGAAATTGATTCAGTTACAGTAAAAACCGGCAGGGGCGTAGCCAAAGGGGTGCGGGGGTACCACACCCCCAACTTTTAGTTTATCGGCAACTTTGTCGGCAATTTCAAAAGATCTGTCGGCATTTTCAACAATAAAACCCAAGAAAGGCCAATTCTGTCGGCAAATTGATTAGATCAATTTTCAGTCATATATAATAATAATAATAATAAAACGAATATTTATACAGGATAAACACTTCAACAATTACAATTGTTGTTATCACTGTGTGTCCTGTTTCTTAGACCTAAATGAAATTAACAGAGACTTTATTACATTAAAAACGTAGAAAAAATCTTACATGAATATAATCTATAAAACCTAATTTCACATCGCGATAAAATGTTTGTTACTTAATTAAAGTTATATCATTCAAAGTGCTTTTTAAGTTTTTCAACATATTCCTTGTGTGTCTCAGTCCGACGTACGTCTAAAGGTAGCTCATTGTACACTTTAGCGCCCATATACAGAAACGACTTTCGTGCATATTCTTTCTTGATTCTCGGTAATCGTAGGGTGCAATTGTTATTCCTTGTTTCCTTTTCATGCTCTATCAGAGTAAAGTAATTCTGAAAATGGACACAGATATCTTTGACCAGGCATTTTCGCACAAGTTTGCAGGCTCTCATTTTATTCGCATTTATAACTGACATGAGCCCTTTGCCTGCTGTTTCATCGCCATAGACTACCTTCAGTGATCGAGAGTGAAATGAGGAAAGTCTGCTTATTTGCGTATTTGAGAGCTTCAGTTGTAATATACCACAGTAGGTAAATGTTGGGAGAATCATAGAACGATAGATGGTAGCAGCTGTAGCATTGTCCATGTACGACCTTAATTTTGCCAGTAGTCGCAATCTACCAGATGCACGCTTGAAACATTTATCAAAATGGGAGTTCAAGTTAAGTGTGCTATCCACATGTACACCCAGATATTTGTATTCCGTTGTACTGTTAATCTCGGTTGGGGTTGGCTGAGATATTGTAACTTTGAGTTGCCGACTTCGCTGTTTCGCAATTCGTTGTGCTGTTCCAAAAAGCATCGACTCTGTCTTGCCTTTTTTCAGATTCAAAATGAGTTCATTGCATCTCAGCCACTCTGACAGATTGTCCATGTCTTTCGAAAGTTTGGTTTCAATTGAATCAATTTCTTTGCCTGCGACATACAAAACAGTATCGTCCGCATATTTCAAAATGCTTGAATGCTCCATGACTTCTACAGCATCATTAAAAGAGATGAGAAACAATAGAGGGCCAAGTATTGAACCTTGTGGAACTCCTGTTAATAAATCCTGCTCATCCGAAAGACAACTGTTGAATGCTACCACTGCTTTTCGAGAGAATAGATAGTCGTTGAACCAGTCCAATTCACCATCTTTTATTCCGTACATTGCAAGTTTGTCAAGTAGTATGGCGTGGCTTATCGTGTCAAACGCCTTACTAAGGTCAACGAAGACTGCTCCGACGAGCTGATCCTTGTCGACGCTTCTCCGTATGTCATCCAGCAATATAGTTGCGGCATACTCTGTTGATAATCTGGGCCTAAAACCATATTGATATTTTGACAAGAGCTTGTTTGTGTCTAGAAATTTCATAACTTGACGATGGACAATCTTTTCAATTACCTTAGATAGAACCGGTAAAACTGAAATTGGTCGGTAATTATCACAGTTAGAGCGCGCACCAGATTTGTGAGTAGGGATGATTTTAGCTGCCTTCCAGCCCGCAGGAAAGGTACTGGTCATGAGTGAAACATTGATCAGATGTGTCAGGGGGGCAGATATCAACTCAGCTGAGTCTTTTATCAAACCCGGCGGAAGATCATCTAAGCCAGTTGCTTTATTTCTCTTGATGGACTTAAGTTCACGCTCAACCTCCTGTTTTGATACCTTTCTGAACATAAACTTTTTATCTGTTTTTGTGGGTAAATTGGGTTGTGTTCTCCATGTGAAATTACATAACGGGAAAGCCTTTTTCTTCAAGGTTGTTACGATGTTAGCGAAAAAGGAGCAAAATGCGTTTGCTATCTTGCTTGGGTCTCTTACTTTATCACCGTTAATGTCGAAAGATTGAGGACTTTGTGTGTTGCTCGACTTGGTGGGGTAAATTGATTTTAGCGTTTTCCAGAACTTATTTGGATCCCTTGAATTTTCCTTTAATAAATCCTTATGGTATATGGACTTGGCTGATAAGATAAATTTTCAGTCAGGGACATTAGCAATCAAGTCAAAAGCTAATTACAGCTGCCTTAGATTTAACCTATATAATCAAAAATATGTATGTATGTATGTATGTATGTAATTCGGGGTTTGCACTCCATAATGATTTTCTTCTAGCTTGGCCCTTGAAAACCTGCACACAAGAACCATCACTTTTAACTCGGCCTATCGAAAATTCTTAATTCTGAAGTTTAAAATTCAAGTAAAGTGCAATTAAGAGGGCGTTTACTATGTAAAACAATAATCAAGATATCAAAAATACTGTAAATACAATTATAAAAAAGTACCTGAAGTTCCTGTCAAATCAGATGGAAAATAAATTGATTTTTAGTGCAATTTTTTTTTAAGATTTGACGCCAATATAAATAACACCTTTTTGCATCTAGCTTTTTGAAATATATTTCTTTGCAGTTTAAATGCAATTTTATCAAAGTCCAGAAATGTTTCCTCCAAACTTTTAGTTGACTGTTCTTAATCTTGTGACTTTTATATGCGGGTTTTTACTGTATCGATTTGTCCTTTCAACAAATTTACTTCAAATTTACTTAAAATTCCCACTAGGTTCGTGTTCCTTCCAATTCAGGTCCCACTGCACCCCTTTTACCCTTATTTTTGCCCTCTAAATACAGGCCCGTATGAGCTTTTTTTCGATTGGGGGGGCACCGTCTCGCTCCGAAAATGGGGTTCTGGGGGCTAAGCCCCCAGAACAAATATTTGGCCGCGCGCCCTTTACTTTGGCTTAGACAACATCTCGCGATTTGATTTCGATTTTATAATGATTTTATAATTGATATTATAATATTTATACAGGGTAAAAACATTCAGTTTACGCTGTTTTACAATGTACCCTGTTAAAAAAACTTACAAAAGAAAACACTATCTAAATTTTACAAGTAATCTAAAATGAAACTAAAATAAATATCATCATCAACAACTAATTACAAAGTATATAAAAAGCCGTAGATGTAATTATTTGACACGATAAATACGAAAGAGAGAATCACCTAAATCTTAGGTTTGCTATGCTTTTTTTATAAGTTTTCAATGTTGGGGACAATTTTGTATCCAAGCTCAGATGATTCCACATTGTTGCACCTTTATATGAGAAGCATTTTTGGCCATGAACAGATTTTCGCAAGGGAATCTCTAAATCGGTTCTAGTATTGCGTAATTCTCTCTTACATGTATCCGAGAGTATTGAGAACATTTCCGTAAGGTAAGTGGGAGCCAGATCATTTATAGATTTGTATACCATACTCAAAGTCTCCATTTGTATAATTTCACTAACAGTGTGCCAACCAAGTTTCCTAATGATAGGCATTGCAGAAGCATCATATCTACTGTTAGTAACTATTCTTGCGGCCCGATTTTGAAGTTTTTGCAGTTCATTTATTGCTGTAGAACCACAGATTCTCCATACGGGACAGAAATATCTAAAATATGATTCTTCAAGACTTTTGTACATGCTTTGTACTGTGGGAAGCGGGAGATGCTTTTTGGAGTATTTCAACATCCGTATTCCTCTAGAAATTTTTTTCTTTATGCTAGAAATTTTTTCTTCCCAGTTCAAGTATTGATCAACCGTTACACCCAGGTATTTAGTACGTTTTATGATTGAAAAATTTTCTTCCCCTACAGTAAAGGAAGGCTTTACTGCATCTATCTGTTCTAAGTCCTTCAAACGCTTCCTACCACCTATTACAAGACTTTGTGTCTTGGCCACATTGAGGGACAGTTTGTTTGCATTGAGCCAAGATTAGAGGTACACAGTCATTTACGAAAGGAATAGATTTTGAAGAGAATGAAAGGCTTGTGTCATCAGCGTACATGTTAGCTTCTGAGTGTTTCAAAGAGAAATGGAGATCATTTACGTATATTATGAAAAGTAGAGGGCCTAGACAAGAGCCTTGCGGAACCCCAGTTGTTATTGACTCGAGATCTGAAAGCTGCCCATTTACCTTACAGCACTGCTTTCTATTTGTTAGATACGAGCGGAACCAGCGTATCTCTTTATTTCTAATCTCATAATGCTCCAGCTTTTGTATAAGGATGTCATGATTCACCGTATCAAAAGCCTTTTTTAAATCAACAAAAGTGACGGCAGTATATTCACTGTTCTCTAAATTTAGATACCAATCATTGGTGCATTTTAAGAGGCAGGTCAGAACGGAATGTAGTAACCTGAAACTAGATTGTTGTGAGAACAGAAGTTTATTCACATTTAGAAAGCCGTAATATTGATCATATACCAGTTTTTCAAAGAGGCGTGAGACGACCGGTAAAACAGATATGGGGCGATAGTTCGAATTATCATCCTCGGAGCCATCCTTGTAGATTGGTGCGACCCTAGCTATCTTCCAATCGTCGGGAAAAATACCAAGAGACATTGACATGTTAAAGAGCTGACTCGGAGACTCGGCCAAAGCATGCATTCCAACCTTAAGGAAAAAGCTTCATATACAGTCAAGGCCGAACCCCTGAGAGGTCTTAAACTATTTCATAGTCTCAATTAGCTGCTTTGGTGTTACAGGGGCAAAGCTGAAAGTAGCATTTTTAGGATTTACAACAACGTTCTCATTTGTTCCATTTCTAGAATAAAAATTTAGACGAATTTCGTAGTGATTTTTCTATAAATCTGCACATACAGGAAAATTTTGAGGGTATACACTCTCTACTTTGGCTTAGAATGCATTTTTCAATCCAATATTACCATGGGTGCCAGACACATATAATCCAAGGGAAATCTTTCTTTCAGGATGGGTCTGGTACCCACCGTACCCATTGGTTACCCACACTAAAATCGAAACTCGGACAATTTGCAAAATTCTTGCCCCACCCAACTTATATCCAAGCAATTTCTCATGTTTCTCCTCAATTCGAGAGAATTTCAAGAACGTGAGGGATACAAACGCCAGCTACAACTAAACTAAGATAAGAAATGCTTTTAAGGGGCACTACTTTGGCTTTAGTTGAATTCTTCAGTCAATTTTACTTAACAAGATGAAAGAAACAGTGCAACTTTTGGAAATTATTGGGGGGTTGGGCCTAACCGGCCCCTGTAGGCGCTACGGGCTTGAAGTACGAAATGGGTAAACAGGGGCTCGAGTGTTGGTATCCCTGTATCAGAATTTAGCTGTCTACCTGGCTGCATTTAAAAGCAGATGAGATTCATTTCTTTCCAATGGACCATTCCGTAGCCGAATGCGACGGCGCCGTTCGCGTTGGTAAATCTAACTCGAATCCGAATTCGACGTTGTTGAAGCCAGTGTTTTCGCGCGTAAACAAGCCCTGATAGGATGCCATGATGGATAGCGCTAAGCGCCTTCGCATTCGACTGCGGAATGGTCTATAAGTAGACTTATGACCTTTCGTCCCTTGTTTCCGTTCTTCGATTTGTTGATATCTCTCCAGTCAATAGGGACTCATAACATTACTATGAAAAAGTGGGCACACTTTAGGCCCTCGCAAAGTGAATCCGTACGCCAGTCAAACTGATTTATTTTGTTTGTAAAGAGGAAGATTATTGCTTGAATTGTTTGCAATTTGTGATTAGTAGTATCATTCTTGTATTAACAGATTGTGGGTTAACCCCCCACCCCCCCCCATGTGGGGTGAGTGGCCAAGCGGCTTATACAGTTTTCATCGGGTGACTGAAGTTAAGCTTGGTCGAGTGGGGTCAAACTCCGGATGGGTGACCTCAGAGGCCTGACCCGGGGACTGACCTCGCAACTCACTTCGCCGTCCTTCGGAAGGGACGCTAAACTAGGGGTCCCATGCCTGGATGCGGCATGCATAGTGGGCCTAAATTAGCTTTAAGTAGCTAGAAAATCCTGACAGCCCACTTAAAACAAATAACTGACTGACTGACTGACTGACTGTGGATAAGGGTTAATGACCACTCCCTTATCGGAGGATTTTGTTCAATGAAGGCGCAACATCTCAATAATTAACTGGACTTTTGGCTGAAATACGATAAACTTTACGTCAACTTTGTTTTACTTCAGACAGCTCCACGAGATTAAGTCGGAGACGTTATTTTTGAGACACTCGGAGTTACTCGGATAAATTTGTATTATTCTTTGTAGGATGCCGTGATCCACTAAGAAACACCCTTCTTCCAGTAAACTCGTCATTTCGTCTTGTGCAATGTCTAAGATGCGTATGCAACTCAAACGCCACAATCAGTTGCTATCGAAACAACACGCGATTGGCAAAAGAAGAGCAAATGTGTTTCAACTGTGAAAAAAGAGGACCTGGACTACGCTGGGCTTGTCAAAGATGCCATGATAACCTTCAAAATAAAATGTATTACACTGGCGAGTCCTGGGTGCCTGATTTCTGCATCAAATGTACGTGCTTGCGTGGATCCACAAGGATACACGGAAACACATGGTGCCAACACAGAGTGCTGAAGCCTTCTCATCTTCCTGACTTAACTGTAACGTGCACAAACTGTACTGTATCTCAGTTTGTAAATAAGTACCCATGCAGTTCTTGTCGTAATGAAATTTCAAAGAAGAGAGTCGCTGATGGACATGTTTTGCTGTTAGTGTTTGGTTGTTTTGTGTGCCAGTGCTTCGCTGGCAAGATGTTTTGCGGTAGAAGTCCTTCTCCAGTGCCAGATAAATATGGCACCGTAACATGGCAAATTATACCAGTATGCGAGAATTGTGTTGGACAGAAATTCGCCAACTACACTTCAAACTATAAATGCAATTGCTTTGATGGAATTCACAATGTAACAAGAAGTCATGGTGAAAACGCGTGGATGTTTGATCACCTCCTTTGTTATTGTAATTTTGGATTCATTTTTTGTCGCAGATCATACTCTCTTTTTGACAGACTTCCTTTTGGATTCAAGTATATGCCTCGTATTTGCATCAAATGCTCATTACCAGGAGCAAGTTTGTCGCAGATTTTACAAGGTACGTTCTAGTCTTCTTGACTTATTACCTGAGTCCCTTGTTTCCCTATGCTCTTTGACTTAGACTGTATCATTTCGGTCAACAGAGATCAAATACTTAGCCCTATTTAAGCCCGCGCCAAGATCTTGTGGTGCCAACCTAAAGGTACAATAAGCATTGTTACGTGATTTTTGTTGCATTTATTGCTATGAATCGACGGTTGAAATTGGCCTAGTCAGAGATTTGATTGATACATGCTCGAATAATCAATTAGGGTAGGGCCAGCTTTTTATTCTTTGGTTATGAGTGCCTACTGGAGAGACACAAGGAACTCAGGTAATCAGTCTAACCCAGTCCTTTTGGTAAGTTTCAACTTTTATTGCCGTCGTCTTGCTGCAGCCAAGAGCCAGCAATTCAACGCAATAAAACAACGCGGAGACAGGGACCCCGTTAGTAATTCTAATTATTTGTATACTCTAGTAGTACAATCATACTTTACAGTGTGAACTTGACCTAAACTAATGCTAAGAATCTCTTGCATGAGAATTTTAACTTTCTGTTCTGGGTCAATTTCTTAGGTTCTTTCAAGGAAATAAATTTAACCAGAACCAGAACTCTTAGTTTTCATCAAACCTTTATCACTCTCGTTCCCAACCTTAGAAATAGCCTTACTCCACAAGGCCCTCAACTTTCGCTCGTCTTGCTGAATTGGATTGACGTTTTTGTCGCCTCATTGTTGTCATTTCAGTTGTTGTAGTGGTATAGTGGTATGATATCAGTTCAGTCGAAGGGAAAAGTACGACTATGTATTGAGTCTGCCAAAGAATTTGTTCTTCGAAGCTTTCCATCAAAAATCCTGGAAAGCCAATTCTGCAATTCTGGCATTGAAATCTTTCTGTATACCCATGGGCAGTTAGGCGCCGCAGGTGGGCGTATAAGCTTCTGCGGAGGAAAGACTCAATGCTTCTGCGCAGATACTTATGCTTCTGCGGAATAAAAAATTCCATACTTCTGCGGAGGAGGTAGCGAAAGAGAGAAAGGAAAGAAAGAAACTAATAGTTTCTTTTTTCCTTCTCTCTTTCGTTACCTCCTCCACAGAAGTGTATTATTTTGCTCCGCAGATGCTTATCAGCACACCTGAAAATCCTTATTAATGATGTACGTTGCATGTTTATTTTAGGGTGTCACATGTTTGGAACACATATAAGAGAAGGTCATTCAGGATTTATTGGTTTTGGGAAGATGCCCTATTGCATGAAGTGTGTATGTTTTCTGGGAGATGTTACCTGCAGTTACAGCAAAAGAGCTGTTGGCAATTATCTACTTCGTCCTGCAACTTGCAACAACTACGAGGAATGCACAAGAGTTAAACATAATATTTCGTACGGTAAATTTCCTTGCACCGTAAAACCGTAAAAGCTCCATGAAGCCCCCGGAGGCTTATTTTATTTCGGAAACTTCAGAGGGGGACTTAAAAGAGAGGGGGTTTATTAGAGAAGGGGGGGACTTATCAATACAGTTGAATGACAAAACTATAAAGGATAGCTTTAGGTCTTTTACTTCATATTTTTTTTGAATGAACACACAGTTTTGCGAGTCATATTCACAAATTCAACCCAACTTCAATCCAAAACTATATGTTATGCATTGGATACCGGAGGGGAAATTAATGGAGAAGGGGCTTATTTCAACCTCGATTCCAGGGCTATCAGTGTCTTCAGCCTCCCTTCAGCGCACATGATACCCCTTGGCACCTTGGTACACCTTGGTACACCTTTGTACCTGGTACCTACCTGACAATAGACCTTTTCGACCCTAAAAAAAGGGATTAGGGAGAGCGGCCAATTCTGGTAGTACGTTTGGAAGATGATTTTTAAAGTCTCCCTGCACAATCACTGGGAAGTCGCAGCAGCGTGCAGCTCTCAGGCGAAAACCCTTTGTAACTGATATGGTTTCACCAAAAATTAGTGGGAATTTGTTTCATTAACACTTGCTTGGACAGGTAAGTCAATATTCTTGGTTAGCTCTTGGTTTAGGGGCAGGGAAATTGTTAATGATAAGAAAGATATTAGGCTCTTTCCATTTGCAAAAGAGAACAATAAACACCTTACAAACCGTTCTCTTTGTTTGTGAAGACGAGAACTTCTACTAATTTTGGCTTTTGCATCCTTAGGCCTATTCACTGGAGTAGAAAAGCAAACTTCCCGGGTAGATTTATTACATTTGCATTATTTTACGTCCTTACAACTTTTCATCAAAGAGAAAAGTTCTCGGTCGGATGTAGTAAGTCTGCTATACAGGTGCAGTTAATTTATGCAAAAAGCCCATTGTTTAGTATTAGCCAATGAAAACCACGAAAAATTCTGGTAGGTACCAGGGTAACAACTGGCCGCCCATTGTTACCCTGGGTTCGAGGTTGGGCTTATTTAAAATTTTGGCTAGGAGGGAAGAACTTATTAGAGAAGGGCCTTATTAGAGAGGGAAGCTAAATGAAGCTTTTATGGTGCATTAAAAACTGGAAGTATTTATAAGTATTTCTAGATTTTGTTTTGTAGCTTTTTATTTAAGATGTATATTTTTGTAAATTTTAAATTTGTTCAATGCCCCCTGGAAAGCAGCCTTAGCTGACGGTATTGCTATGTTTTAAAGCATGTAAAATGGAATGAAATGAAGTTTCTACCGGATGTCCCAAAATGATGTATCGGTGTTTTCCCAACCGTACAATCATGTGTTATGCACCGATTTTAATGAACTACCTAGCATTTTAAAGCGAAAAAGCAAACTTAGGCCCCGTTTCCATTACTCCGTTTTTGTATGAAAACGGAGCGGAATGTATCCGTTTTCGGCTTCCGTTTCCATTGAAAACGCTCGAAAACGGAGACATTTGAAAACGCTGTTCAAAGTGGAGTGATTTGAAAACGGATTCATTCGAACACGCATCGTTTTTAATGGAAACACCGAAAACGGAGTCATTCGAAAACGCTACAACGACAACAATCGACTTGGCGTCAAGATCAAAGCAAATATTTAAGCCGAACAAAGGAAATGAAAACGAATAAAAACGGAGTAATGGAAACACCTCCGTTTTCGTGCCAAGCCCTCTTGACGAAAACGGAGTAATGGAAACGGTTCAAGACCATCCGAAAACGGAGTCAATTGAAAACTGTGACATTTGAACACGGAGTAATGGACACATAGCCTTAGATGTAGACATTTATTTCACTGAAATCGATTGTATCGTTCTAGAGTTGTGTACAATTGTACTTGGAAGCTATTTTTGAAAGGTCTTGAGAAAAGCTAAGAATTACGATCAAATTTCGTCCAGTTTTCAGCTTTTAGTATTAGTTTTCAGCTTTGATAAGATGAAAATAGCATCAATTATCTTTTTAGGAATTTAAATAAGCAACCCATATATTTACATGAAAAAGGTGCACATTTGTCATTAGGTTTTGCTCCTTGCTTGATGACCATGCCCGTTTTCGTTTTTGAACCTGAAAGTTGGGATAAACGTTGTCGGAACTTTAGTTCTCTTTGAGGTATGTTCAAAAACCTCCCAAGCAAAATCATCTGTAACTCTGGTATGGTATGGCTGATTTTAGTGGAATGAATTTCTACATCTAAGCTTGGGTTTTGCTACAAAATGTTTGGCAATTTTTACTCAAATCGGTGCATAATTCAAGATAGTACATTCTGGCAAACGCTGATACATCATTTTGGGAAACCCGGTATATTCTATCCAATTCTGTTCTTTCTAGAATGTCAAAGATATATGGCTCTGTCATGTCGCAACCACCCTCCTCTTGGCTCATCATGGATGGCAAATGGTTGCAAATACTCATGTACGCCTCAATTGCAGTCAAAGATGATAATTAAGCCGTGGTGTCAACGACTGACGACTTTAACCAATTATTGTGCACAGTGTCCTGGTGAGTGGATTCTAGACGTCTTACTTTCGTTTTATCGCTGTTAGTTTTTAGCCTAGAATTATTTTTGTATGAAAAAGGTATCTACAATCTCTTAACAAAGTGTTGGACCCCTGCGAAAATACTCCCACCCCTCCCCCGCCATATCAATGTTGTATGGTTTAGCGAATCATTCTTTCGGCGAATCTGCATGAAAAATCCGTTCTGGCACTGCAATCAATATTGACTGGGGAGGGGGAAGGGGGGTGAAAAATTCAATTATTTCGACAGAGGTCCTACACTTTGTAAGAGATTGGAGCCCAAGAAGGCCTCTAATCTAATTAAACAACAACTATAAGGTTAAGCTAAATACAGGGAGTTCATGTTTGCTCTTAAAAACCACTCCTGGCATGTTCAACGAGCCAGTTAGCTACCTGGGATTCAGCGCAACTTTGCGGTTTGCTTCTTTTTTTATGACTTGATCAATCGAGCTTAAAATTCCCTTTTCTCTGAGATTGCTAATCGCTTTGTAGCCTGGCATGGCATGTCAAACAAAAGTAGTGGATCCTATTGTTACATCATGGGTAGTTAGACACCGCAGTTGTACTTACATTGCCTTCGTGATAAGAATGATTCTGTTTCCTATCCTGTCAGCCGCCATTTTGAAAGTTATTTTCGCTAACTCCTCCGCAGAGCTATATAGATAAATTTTTCCATCGCAGAAGCATATTAGTTTCAGTGCTCATCCATAAAAGCACACATTCATTGTCTAACCACCCATGGTTACATTAACTGCTTTTGTTTGGCTCTCCTCGCTCCAGGTAGTACGTTTGGCAGGTCCGGGACTCGAACCACCATCATTTAGATAGGTCAGCGCACTACTACCAAACTTTCTCTGCATCTATGACGTCATGATCATGATTTATGTGAGATTTTTAACGATTATTATATAAATATTGTCGAAAATACTTCCGGTAAGAAACCATCCAGCATCGCCGATACGAATTCTATTGATGATGATCGAGAAATTGTTAGGTTAATTCTTGATAAGTACAAGGATCATCCGAGTATCCTAGCTATAGTACAAGACCCTGAACATACTTTTGAAACCTTTTCTTTCAGTGAGGTTACTACCAGAGATGTATGGCTCCAATTAAAGAGGCTCGATGGCAGTAAATCAACAGGTGTTGATCAAATTCCAAATAGCCTTAGATGTAGACATTTATTTCACTGAAATCGATTGTATCGTTCTAGAGTTGTGTACAATTGTACTTGGAAGCTATTTTTGAAAGGTCTTGAGAAAAGCTAAAAAATTGCAATCAAATTTGGTCCAGTTTTCAGCTTTTAGTATTAGTTTTCAGCTTTGATAAGATGAAAATAGCATCAATTATCTTTTTAGGAATTTAAATAAGCAACCCATATATTTACATGAAAAAGGTGCACATTTGTCATTAGGTTTTGCTCCTTGCTGGATGACCATGCCCGTTTTCGTTTTTGAACCTGAAAGTTGGGATAAACGTTGTCGGAATTTTAGTTCTCTTTGAGGTATGTTCAAAAACCTCCCAAGCAAAATCATCTGTAACTCTGGTATGGTATGGTATGGCTGATTTTAGTGGAATGAATTTCTACATCTAAGCTTGGGTTTTGCTACAAAATGTTTGGCAATTTTTACTCAAATCGGTGCATAATTCAAGATAGTACATTCTGGCAAACGCTGATACATCATTTTGGGAAACCCGGTATATTCTATCCAATTCTGTTCTTTCTAGAATGTCAAAGATATATGGCTCTGTCATGTGACAACCAGCCTCCTCGTGGCTCATCATGGATGGCAAATGGTTGCAAATACTCATGTACGCCTCAATTGCAGTCAAAGATGATAATTAAGCCGTGGTGTCAACGACTGACGACTTTAACCAATTATTGTGCACAGTGTCCTGGTGAGTGGATTCTAGACGTCTTACTTTCGTTTTAGTTATCGCTGTTAGTTTTTAGCCTAGAATTACTTTTTTATGAAAAAGGTATCTACAATCGCTTAAAAAAGTGTTGGACCCTTGCGAAAAAATTCTTTAGAATTGGTAGGCTAGCGCGCTACCACTAAACTTTCTCTGCATCTATGACGTCATAGTTATAATGAATTTCAATCTCATCTTGTTAGACAAGGAAGAATTCTTGAGAAAGTATGGCTCAGTGTTCACGATGTGCAAGCGGCTACCAGAAGCAATCACTCATGAAAGTATTTGTGATGGAGTTCGAGATTGTGATGATGGAACTGATGAGGAAAACTGCACAACTTGTATGCTCATTCTGATATATTTTCAGCCATTTTCACGTTTTTATGCTAGCAGGTTACCGAAAAAACTATACCTATACACGTATCTTTTTATAAGAAACCGCCCATAAGAAACTCAACTCTCAGATCGCCAAAAAATTAAGAAACTCCAGTACTTGGAAAATACAACTTAAGAAACTATTTATTTTAATTAAGCAAATCCTTACAATATTTGTACTTTATTTTCACTCGTTTTCTGTATCAATTACTCCGAAGGTACTTGAGTAATGTCAAACATTGGAAAGGCTTAAAAAAATTTCGTTTTAGTATTTTCAGGAGGGCACAGGCAGTAAACATGAAGATTATTTTTATTATTATTATTATTATTATTATTATTATTATTATTATTATTATTATTATTATTATTATTATTATTATCATTATTATTATTATTATTATTATTATCATTATTATTATTGTTATTGTTATTATTATTATTATTATCAATTTCTTTATCGTTGGATACAACAAAAAGATAGCTAAAAATAGTAAGCTAATTAATTCCAACGTTTAAAATTTAAAATAAACATATTACATAATAGAAAAGTGGATAAAATATTTACAAGTCAATTTTAAATTGATTGATATAGAAATCGTAAGAAACTCATAAGAAACTCTGAGTACTGAAATCTGATAATTTTAAGAAACTGTCTGTAAGTGCTGCCTCAAATTCTTAGTTTCTTATATAAAGAATACGTGTATTTGAACTGACCTTGCTTGACCGATTGCAAAGATTCCTGCTCTTTCATATCGACGAAAATGCAAACTAGAGAGCCCCTTCAAAATCAGCACCACTGAAGAGCTACACCCTCCTTTAATAATTGAAATAATAATGATAGACTAAGATACCAAGTTCAGTTATTGATTCAGCTTTAAAGTAAATCAACGGAGTTGAAAGGCGGCTTAGCTAGGGGGACTGGGAACGCCAGTCGATGCCGTTGTGGCTCATAGTTGTCGGGATATCTATCCCCATTGGGCAGGTAAGCCGACGGAGTATTATTAAATACACGAAATCTGGACTGAACTTCCGAGCCGTGACAGTTTTTATCGCTCCAATCTGAACGAAAGATTTCGTGAATAGCGAATTCTGATTGGCTAATTCATTTGAGAGTCTGGTACCCAGGGTAGCTAATTCATTGATTCTGCCAAAATAGGGCCAAAACAGCCTTTACTTTCAAGACTGTGAGAAAATTTTACTGGAGCTTCTTTAGCTCCGCAGAGAAGCTAATTGCACAATCGGGATAAATTTCTAAATTTTCCAGTTCATTGAAAGAAAAATCAGTTTAGTACCCCTCTCCACTACTAGGCTTTTTGTTCGATGATTTCAATGACTGCTTCTATTTTCGGTAAATTGTATAAGAGATTTTACGCTAAATTATATTTACGTCAACTTTTCACAGGTAGTCTCACACGAACATGCAAATTAAACAACAAAACAGGAACGTTCTGGACAAAAGTCGATACCTGCAACTGCATCGATGCAAGACCAGACCCATTCGGTGATGAGGTAAAATTCTTTAAGGAAATTTCACTTTTAGGAATTGGAGGGAATGGGGTCTTAACGTTGTCTCCATGCAGGTTGCTTACAGAGAGTCTTAGTTGTCGCTATTCAAAACAAGTAGATTAAATTTAATTCAGGTTTGGGTGTGTTTGATTGGTAATTTCAAATCTTCCAAATTCTGAAAACAGTAGGCCTCGCAGAGACAGAAATATATTTCCCAATCAAACACAAAAATCTTAAAAACGGTAGGTTTCGAATTCACTTTTGTGGCTCGCTAATGAAAACTAGAATCTCTCCAAAGTCTGCCAAACCTTCTGCCTTTTGGAGCAGAAGGTTCAGAAGGCCTTCCAAACCTACCAAACCTACCTTTTTGATAATTTGGGAGTCAATCAAACACAAATTCCGAGTCTACCAAGCAGGGCCGTAGGAAGCAGCTGCAGATTGGGAGGCAAAACAATAGAGAACAACGCATCTAATTTATACTTGTGGCGTAGCACCATTGTTTTCAACATTATTGGGGTGGCACGAGCCCCCCTGCCTCCCCCCGCTTCCTACGGGCCTGCTACCAAATCTACCGTTTCTAGAATTGGTGATCGCTCATGCTTAATCGTTAAAAAACTAAATTCTTCTTCAAGGCATTCAAATACAATAATTCGGACCACATTGCAGAGATGACTGCGAAAGTTTTGAATTACAGCCGAGAAGCAGTCAACATGACAAGATCACTCTCACTGGCTCTGAAACTCGCCCACAAACATCCAACCGTTTTGATGCTTGAAGTACGAAAATATCTACCCTATATCAAGGTACGATTCTGCTACAGCAAAAACCCGTATATAAGAACCTTTACTTATTAAGAACCTGCAGCCTGAAATTTGGGATTTCTAACCCTATACATAAGAACCTTTTCATCCTGATTTTCTGTTTAGGTTCTTGTTAAACGATTTTGGTTTACACACAAAAAAGAAAAAACAAAATCGGTCATGAATTTCAACAATACGAGTATAGGGAAAGCCTCTTTCAATTGGCTCACAGGTATGGATAACAGAGTCTTGATTTTCCATATACTGTTGTTATATTGTACATCAGTTATGAAGATATAGCGCAGCATTTGCAGTTGATATCAAGTTTTTTATATTTAAGAACCTATACCCCGTGATAATAACCTACACCCTGATTTTTCAATACCCCCACATAAATAAGAACCCCAAACAGGCTGATTTTAAAAGACCAAGGTTCTTATGTGCGGGTTTTTACTGTAATTGATTATGATTGCTTAGATCTTTCATATTATTTTTCATTGCGAATATAATATTACTCGCTCTATTTTCTCTAGAGAACCCTAGCAATTTCCTGTCTACATTTAAAAAAATGGAGGCACTATGACCCCAACATGAAATGAGTGTTGTGAATTGTTGTTGATGTTGTTGATGACGACGAAGTTATTTGTATGCGCATAATTAGCATAATTAGTTAGCATAAGAACACGAGACTGATAGTTGGAGATCGTTGAGACTAGAGAATGGCGAGTAATGTGAGACGAGAAATGTAGATTTTTCGATTGATAGTTGAAGTTGAGAATATTAGATGCGATTTAGAGTTGAGAACGATTGTGAACGATAGAGAAACGGAGTATTGAAACTATGGTGGAGATAACTTATGTAAAGCTTTGCTGTATTTGTTTTTGTTCGGATCGCTCGAAGTGACTGCCTTGAATTGATGGTTTTACGACCAGAAATTATTGAAGATCCATAACAAGGAGGGTGTGAATTATGCCCCTAGAATAACGAAATATATAAGCAAATTTTAGCCAAAATAAGGACGGGATTGCGAACTCCGTATTGCAGNTATGGTGGAGATAACTTATGTAAATAACTTGTAAATACTTTTGTTGCGGAAGTAAAAGGGGATATTTTGTTTTGGAGCAAAATCTTGACGCAGGCCTCAGTCTTCTGGCTGAAACAGCCTATCACGCCAAAAAAAGACACCTTAAAAGCATACACGTATTATTTTCGTACAAGAAACTAAGAATTTGAGCCAGTACAGTACTGAAAGTTTCTTAAATCATCAGATTTTGAGTACTCAGAGGCTCTTACGAGTTTCTTACGAGTTCCATAACAGTCTTAATGTTTACTTCCTGTGCCCTCGTGAATATTTCAAAAAGTAGTTTTTTGAAGCCTTTCCAAAGCAAAATAAAATAAAATTATGTTAAGAATTTCCTTGACTGGAATTGCCCTCGTGAACATTTCAAAAAGTAATTGTTTGAAGCCTTTTCAATGTTTAGACGTTACTCAAGTACCTTACGAGTAAGATGATACAAGAAAGAAGTGAAAATAAACTAAAATTATGTTAAGAATTTCCTTGACTGGAATAAGTAGCATAGCATAGCCTCCAAATCTTTGGCATCTTAAAAAAACATTGCACGGATTGTTAATGCATCTTCTGTTTGATTTAATGGCTTGAAAGAACTTAAAGTACTTTGCTATATTCCTATATGTAGCATTTGTGATATCTTGATTATTTTCAGTCTTACAGCGTCTTCTTTGCTTGGGCCAGTTTTGAGAATGTGACGTCATCACATTGTTAAATCATTAACCAGAAAAGCTACAGATTTCTGCTTACCGCCATATTATAGACTTTCATAAACAATGGTTTTCTTGAATATTGTACCGTTTTTCATATTTCCATGTAGGATCTACGATTATTTTATTTTTTTTCAAAACTTTTCACGAGTTCTTTCAATAAAAAGAAAACCGCTTTTATTCTGAAAGTAATCAAGATATTAGAAAGGCTACATATAGGATTATAGCAACTTACCTGAGGTTCCTTTCAAGCCATAAAGTCGAACGAAAGATACATTACTCATGCGTGCAATGTTTTTTTAAAGATTTGGAGGCTAATAAGTAGTTTCTTACATATTTTTTCCCAGTACTGGAGTTTCTTAATTTGTTAACAATTTTAGAGCTGAGTTTCTTATAAGAAGTTTAAAAAAAATACATTTAATACTCAAGAATATCTAATAACAATTCTCCACTCTCAAACAAACTTTTGTATACAAATTATTCTTTTTTCTTTAGTTATTGGACAAACTACGGAACAGATACCTTTCTTGCATGGACAACAAGGTTTGTTTACATTTCATTTCTTCTTAAAGACCCATAGCTAACCATGATCCTTTGCAGCTCTAAAGTCAACTTTCGTATGACACGAAAGTTGTCATTAATAAGAGCCGGGAGGGAGCTGGAAGCCGGAAGTAATACAGATGCAAGGGACTACCCTACCTGAATTAAAAAAGCTAAAAACATTTGCAAATTGCAACTTTGCAACTTTCATGGTTTTGAGTGCAATTTATATTATAGCATGTTTTAAGATCTTACTTAAGAAATTTTGGTAGAAAAATGGCCCTAAAATTTAAGAAATTGCCTACTAACTCTGGACCGAAGTTTCTTATAAAAAAATGAGTGTATTCTGTAGGGCCATAAAAATATTTTGATATCTGTAAGGGGCTATGAAAGTGAAACTTCTACCATGTTTTATGCTAGCACGAAACAAAATTAAATAACATTGACCGACATTGTAACTAACTGAAACATGCTGGGTGACCCAATAAAAAGTGATACTTTTTCAAAAATTATAAAAATTTGATTATGTACCGATCTCTACAATTTCTTTTTGTGTATTTGTGTCAAAGGACAAATTAATGTATGTTGCGATCAGTTTTTCGTTCTTTTAGAAGAAAGACACCGAAATTATGGCATAATAAAAAACCATGTTTTAAGCAATAGAATTTTACAGAATATCGTAGCCAAAAAGCTATTTCTTGCTCTTTCATATGAATATTCTGGTCCTAAATGATATAAGAGCTTTGTCAAGGATATAAGAAATCAACTGAAGTGGTGGTGTACAATTAAAATTCAATTTGATATCATGTCTTGTAATTGCAGAGTATGCTTTAAAACCAGGTAGTTTGTAGAAGCGGAAATTACCAATGCTATTTAAAAAATGTACAACGTGGCAAAAATTAATTTGGTCTTTGATGCATATGCTCAAAAAGAAATTTTCAAGATCAGTAAAATATTTGAATGTTAATGATTTTTCGAAAAGTTTTTTTTTAGGGTCACCCGGTATTTTTCTATATTGCTACCTAGCATCCGAAGTTAGTTTTTAGGACACTGAGAAGCTAAGCTTATCGAGCGATGTCCTGGTCCTTCCTCTCGATGTGACCATATCTCGCGATTCCTTTAGCCTGGAATTACAGAGAGTTGGCGACTCTCCTCACTCTACGTAGCAGGTTTGACAGGGCGGGGACTCGAACCACCAACCCTCAGGAGAGTCTCTTAGACCCCTACAAGCAGTTTTCCAAGATTATGAGTAGTGAAACATTGCAGTTATTAGCCGCTTGGCTGAGTTTATTATTGATGCCAACAAATTGAGAGACTCACTGCCGAATGTGACCTAGGCCTAGTCTGGATGTTCCAAGACACCTAAACACATTCGTTCTGTTGTTTTATTTAAAATTTTACTGTAAATATACTTGGTTCTTTTTAGTTCATTTCATTTTTAGTTCAGTATTTTAGTTTAAGTGTTATT
>REGM01000173.1:41382-66412 GCA_004194415.1 Aurelia aurita
AAGACGAAATTGTAAATCATGTAAGGTGAGAAGTGCTTGAAGAGATGTGTATAAAATGATGTAGAATTTCCATGTCAATTGTCTGCAAGAACGGTCCATCAGTCACATCTTAACGTCTTCAAAGTCAATATTTTGTTGACAAGGCTCATATGAACAAGAATCGATTTTGTAATGGTCATTAGCAAATTCATCTGTCGTACTATATAACATCTAATGCTCACGAATACGGGGCGGATACATTTTTTAAGGAAATTGTGACGGGGCAGTTGGTTTTTTTTGCAAAAATTTTACATGGGGTAAGCAGATTTTTTGCAAGAATTTTTCTTCTCCACCGGCCATGTAATATAATAAATTTTGCACTGTCCCTTAGTTTGCCTTTGCAGAAGAAAAGGTTTTAAACCGAGTCGTTTGCGGCTTTGGACATTTTCTTCTGCGAAGGCGCCCTAACACACGAGAATACAAGGAATTTAGATTCGAATGATCGAACGGAAAGCAATTTGGCCAAGTTCAGTTGAACTGTTGCTCAAGGACAAAGACAGGGAAGAACAAAACAGAGAAGAAAACAACAATTAAAACAAAGTAAATTAATATTTAATCAAAGAATGGGTGTTCTGACACCCTTGGCTAAACGAGCAAAGATTGTTTGCCAAATATTTGAGATTTCGTTGCAAAGCAAATTGTCCATTCGTCTCTGGTCACGTAGCAAAATTGCCCAACAAATTCTGCTTGTCACACAATGTTTGCAACCTGGCCAAAGGGGAAAACACTATTTGACGAGCAAATATCAAATTCTTGGGAAACAAAGCATAAGAATAAAATCTTTAAAAATGCATCTTTCGTTTGATTTAATGGTTTGAAAGGAACTTTAGGTATTTTGCTATAATTCTGTTTGTGCAATGTTTGATATCTTGATTACTTTCAGAATTACAGCGTTTTCCTTTTCATTGAAAGAATTCATTAAAAGCTTTGAAAATATAAAACTTATCGTAAATCCTAAATCAATAGAAGAAAAATAGTACAATCTTCAATAAAAGCCATAGTTTATGAAGGTCTATAATATGGTGGAAAGCAGAACTCTGTAGCTTTTCTTGCCTACGATTGGTGCAATCGTTTTTAAAAGAATTGATGCATGTGCTGGGAAGCAATGTTTGCTCGCTTGGCCAGTGCTTTACGGCACAGTATTAGTGAATTAAGCAGATGTACAGTAATCTTTGTTGCATTAACCAAATGATGAATTCCTCTGCTAGGAAGAAATTCACACGGAATCGTTTGTTTTTACCACAAATGGAACACACAATGCAACCAGTGGAAATTTCACACTTATGAATGTTACCATCAATAAAAAGGTAAGTTACTTTATTATACTGGGTGAGTCAACAAAATGTATAAACATTTGAAAGCCTGTAACTCTCAAACCATTTATCAGATTCTTGTAAACTAATAATTCTTGTGTAGCTAACATATCAAATTAGATAAGATAATTTAGTTTGTGAAAATCGGTCGTATTGTTCTCATATTACAAGCAATTTTTATAAAAGTGCTTCATCTCAAAATATTAACAGGCCTAAAATCCTGGATAAAGTTTGCCTGCAATTTAGTCACGCAGCTACCATAATCAAATTCTATCGGTCTATCTTGTCGCTCAAACGTTTACTAGGTATATAAAGAGGCTGTTGCACAATCGTATCTACTTGGGACTTTCATGCAGCCTTTTTTGGGTCTATTTTCTGTTTTCACGAAGTTGGATTACAAGCAAATTTGATCAAGGATTTTAGCCCTGTTTTGAAGGATTTTGAGATGAAGAAATTTTATAGAATGGCCTGTAATTTTAGAACGATACAACCAATTGTCACAAACCAAATTTTCTAAGCTAAGTTGATATGTTAGCTACACAGATATTGTCAGTTTATAGGAATCTGATAAATGGATTAAGAGCTACTGGCTTTCAAACGTCTATACATTTTTTGACCCACCCGGTAGAAAATTAGAGCTACATGAAATTAATGCGAGTTTGAAAATTTGCGTTATGTTGTATAGTGAAAGTTACTTTACTTTTACGTTTTCGCTCTATGGACCTTTTTGACAGTTAAAAATGGAGACTAGTGAGAGCGGTTTGTTCTGGTAAATTGCGGACACAAATCTGGTAAATGGCTGCCACGGAGCTTCTAAAAATGATAAATTTCCTCCAACAGTCCTGCAGAGGGAAATTTATCATTCGTAGAAGCTCCGTGGCAGCCATTTACCAGATTTATTCTGCCATTTACCAGAACAAACCGCTCTCCCTAGTCTCCTTTTTAATTGTNCAAGCTTTTAACCTTGCACAAACCCTTTAAGTATATTTTTTTGTGCAATTTTTTTGAAAAAATCAAATACATTTTCTGCTTGTCACGAGAGGTGGCCAAGTGGACAAACATTTTGCTTGGCAAACATTGGCAAACATTTTGCTTGGCAAGTAAATCTCAAATGTTTGGCAGGCTCAGCTAAGGCTTAAGTTCTTGCATCAACGGGAAAAATTACTTGATATCTTTTGGTTTTGAACCATAAATATTATGTTAATATTTTTCTCTCTATAAGAATTCAGTAACTCTTCTACATTTCCCCCTTCAAGAAACTCATTAGATTTTATACTGTTCTCTCTTTAAGAAATTCACTAAATTTTTCATTGAATTTCATCCTTTTCTATCCTTCAGAAATTCATTGCAAAGCCAAGATTCTCTATCCACGACAGAGTACAATATGGACTGGAATTAGTCTTGTTAATGCTATCTCTTCTTGCTATCTTGATTGCTGACGGGATGTTCTTTTGCCTTGGGTAAGTCTTCTTTAGACTTAACTACTTAACTGCACTTTTTGTTAAAAAAGACCAGACCAACACTTGTGGCATAAATCTTGATTTCCAGGGACATTCTATCAAATCTGAAGAAACTGTTAAACTCTTAGGCGTAACACTAGATTACAAATTGAACTTTGACCCACACATATCAAACCTTTGCAAAAAAGCTGCGGCACAAATAAACGTTCTTAAACGACTTAAGTCATTTATTGGCTTTGCTGAGAAAGAAATTTTGGTTCAAAGCTTTGTGTATTCAAATTTTAACTACTGTCCTTAGTTTGGTACTTTTCGTCTTCAAAATCAGTCCAGAAAATCGAAAGAATACAGGAACGCGCGCTAAGATTTCTGCACAATGATCATAAAAGCTCCTATAAGGATCTTCTTCTTCGGTCAAAAAGATGCACAATGCAAGTTGCTCGTTAGAGAACCCTCTGTATCGAAATCTTTAAGACAATAAAAAACCTGAATCCATCTTTTATGCATAGCATTTTTAGCTTGAGGACTTCAAAGCATCCATCTCGGAATCCGAACAATTTAAATCATTTTCGGCAAATCAGGTAACTTTTGGCTCTAAGAGCCTTAAAGCCATGGGACCTCAGATCTGGAATTGCTTACCAAATGAACTAAAATCAGCTGAAAATCTAAACAGTTTCAAAAGTATGATAAAACAATGGGATGGCCCTACCTGTAAATGCAACGCTTGTAAATATAATGATATCATGTAGATTTCGTCCATTTATGTCCATGTAGTTTACAATATTTAGCTTATGTATTGATGTATTAATTTACTTAGTTATTTATTTATTTATTATTAATTAGCAGATTCGATTCAGATTAGTTGTATGTATATATTCGATTCAGATTAGTTGTATGTATATATGTATATATATATAGCTAGAAAATCAATCGAATTAAAATAAGGTGACAAACAAACAAACAAACTACTGTCGTCCCAGTTATGGCATTACAGCATAGGTTCCAAATCTTTAAGAAGGTTGCTGTAAAATTCTATGACCCATTTCTTTGAATTGAGTGGCTTGAAAGAAACTTTAGCTGCTTTGCAATAATTCTACCGTTTGACTTTCCTGAAATCTTCAATATTTTCAAAATTAGGGCATATTTTGCATTGCAACTTGTTAGGGGATGTTGTGACGTCATAAAATTTTTAAATCGTAAACCAGAAGGGTGAAAGATCTTTGCTTGATACCATATGGTAGACATTCATAAACTATGGTTTTCGTGAATTCTCAAATAAGAAGAAAAACCCCCTAATCCTAAAAATATTGAGTATTTCAGTGAAGCCAAACGGTAGAATTATCAATCTCGTCCCCAGAGTGAGTTCGTTGCTCTACCTCTACTCTGGGATACAAGGTGTTCTATACAGGGTTTTCTTACCTAGCCAACAGTAAATCCATAATGGCTGCTAATCTGTCAATTTTCTGGACAGATTGGTGCAATGTGTACCAGGGTGTTCACTCGGCTTCGTCACTAGCGTATGACTGTATGACGTAAGAACACCCTGGGAACGAGGTTGTAGAATTATAGCAAAATAGCTATAATAAGAGTGACGCAAAGACAGACTACATTCTTTGTTGCTACTCAGAGTTTCACGCTATACAGCGATCATCAGACAACTGAAAACTCTACTCAATTTTACGCATTTATACATTGCATATGGTGATGACATAATCTTACAACTATTTAGAATAAAATATTTAAAATAGCTATAAAGTTTCTTTCAAGTCATTCAGTTCAAAGAAGTAGGTCACAGAGATTTGCACCAACCTTTTTGAAGATCAAATTGAATTAAATTGTTTAAGACCAGGTGCCGGTATGATGTTTTCATAGCAAGGGTGCCTTTTTTAAAACAAACGATACAGGTCTGATCAAGACAATTTGTTTTACAAAGCTCACCTTTGCCTCTTTTAGTATATCGTTTGATTGATTGATTGATTGATTGATTGATTGATTGATTGATTGATTGATATCGTCTGGTCGAAATACCCGCAAAGAGTCCATTACCAAAGTAGACTTGCTCCAAGTCTATTCCGTGGTCTATCAGCGCTCAATAAAACATAATAACTTCTGCGGGGGCGTAAATAATGACAAGGACACTGCGAAGGAGAAACGAGAACGCCCCCGCAGAAGTTATTATGTTTTATTGAGCGCCGATAGACCACGGAATAGATTTGGAGCAAGTCTATTACCAAAGCCGACCAGACCACCCCTACTTGCAACTCATCCCAAGGACTTTAAGCTTTTCTCTGAGGTGAGAAGCATACAGAACTTTCTAGGATGAGCGGTGGTACTTCCCCAGGCGGCTAGTCACGGGCTCCAACTCGCAACCTTCCTCACAGAAGACGAGAGCACTAACCACTAGGCCAACCTACCACCTATTTTTCTAACTAACTTTTTATATGATCTTCTATAGGCTACCTAAGACAACAAAGCTGTTTATACGCAAGAATTTGTTCATGGCAGAGACTGTTGTTTTGGTGATAGGTGTCATCACATTTTGGTCTCAACGTGAGATGCAAAAAATTAAGGTAAGAGTATCTACCGGGGATGAGTTAGAAAAAAGTACCTATTTTTGTTTTGATGCAGGACAAAGAGGAAGCCATCTTTTTTACAAATTTGAATTTTCGATGAGAACAGTAGTAGTTCCCAAACAAATACTGGCTTATGCCAGAATCACGAGTTCAGGTGGTTTTTTTTGTAAGATAAAGGGAATTGTACACCCCCGTCTAACTGCCCCGGCACATTCCACCCCGGTGCTTTCCCCGGTGAAACAAAATGAAGCAAAATCTGTTCCCGGACAAGATGTGAATCTCCCCGGAGCTATATGCCATAGAAGTTATAGATATTAAGATAGCAGTGAGGTCAAAGCTGCATTGTTCGAGTTTGGAAAGAATCTTATTCCTTTTTCATAACTCACCCGGTAACCATTAAGGTTTGCGAGCTGTGGACATGGAGTTATACCGGCACGATAACTCTTTAATGTATTTTCGAAATTTGTGTTCGTTTCATTTTTTTAGAAATTTTTGAAACATGCCTAAAACTCATATCTCAAGTGAACAATTCCAGGACAGTTCCCAAAGGGAAATTTAAAGAAAATAAAACTGTAAAGTTTCCATCAGATAACACAAAGAATAATACTTTCTTACGAGTGAGCTTCATTTATTTATTCCATGATTTAGTCTCGTGCTTCGAACATAACTACAACAAAAGAGCATGCGCAACATAACATATAAACGAGGCTAATAACGTCACAAAAACTTTTCTATTTCAGGGCATCTGCATGACTTTTCTGTTTGCCAATTACTACGCCAGTATTGCTTTATTTTCATGGATGTCAGTTGAGGGAATCAATCTTTTACTGGTTATTGTTATCGTATTTCAAGGAAGGAAAAAACGACATTTCCAATATGGGGCACTTGGATGGGGTAAGTTTTACAATACAGTAAAACCCCGCAAACAAGAACATAGGAAAGTAAGAACTTACAGACTGATTTTTTGAACAAGACACCCAAAGATAAGAACCGAAAACAGTCTGATTTCTTTCCATGTTCTTATCAGATGATACACTTATAATTCGTTGCCTGAAAAATAACAAATTTTATGAATCTGAAATCTGGCTATTTTTTAAACATATGCTGATCACATTAGTTTATAAAAACTCACAGCCTTTTTTAAGTCCAAACACCTCAAGCAATTTCAAAGGGTAAGCAAATTGTTTGCTGTGTAGGAGCTGTAACTTAGATTGTCTCATTTTTCACATATTTGGATAGGATAGGCTTCAACTTAGAGTTTGAGACCTAGTTTGGGTCAATTTGGCAAGTGGTTGCTGATTTATGGCACAGGAAAGGCAAAATAGATGGTTGCTGCAAAAACAGCACTTCCTTTGTTCTCCAGCAATGTAAAACTCAATTAAATTTAGGAGAAAGGGTTGTAGCGTTGTATTTAAAATTTTTCTACATTTCTAAAAGGATCAATAGTGTTGTGTATCTAGCCTTTTTGCAAATGCAGGTGAAATTTGAAAACAACGCCAAAACCCTTTCTTTCAAAATTTACTTGATCTTGACAAACTGCCGAACAACTGAAGTGCTGTTTTTGAAGCAACCACTTATTTTGCCTTTCCTGTCCCATAAATCAGCAACCAGTTTTCAGATTGCCTCAAACAAGGTCTCAAACTCTAAGTTGAAGCCTATCCTATGCAACTGTGTAAAAAAATGAGACAAATGAAGTTACAGTTACTCAACATCAACCACACAAAAGGGGCACGATTTTTTTTGCACACACTGTACACTTTATCAGTCAGTTTCTAGGATCATTTAACAGTTGGAAACTGGAAAAATTGTTATCAAAGTCTAAACTACAGAGTATTATGTTCTGTCAACCGTAAATATTTTCCATGAATTTAACTTAATTATTATTAATTATTTTGCAGGCTTTCCTCTTGTAATTCTTGGTGTGTGCTTTGCAATCAAACCAGATGCATTCTTGAAGAATTCACAGTGAGTTGTTTGTTTTGTTCAAACCTCAGGTCAAACCAGATCAGTGCCGTAACGCAGTTTAGGGCACCTTAGTTCGAGAACTAAGGGCCCCCGACCAAAAGGGGCCCCAAAAGAATTTTATCGTAGGCTGAGCTTTGCGGCCATATGTGCAAACAGACCATAACTCATCTAAAAAACCTTTGCTAGCATGTAGGATTTGTTTACTATTTTTCTTATCAGTTTTCTTTATGTCTATTTTCACAACAGTATGCGTTCCCTGCTTTGTGATTCAGATATTTTATGTATTCTCTGAAGTTATCTAGTTCAGGGTTTTTTGTCGTACAAGATTTGAATTATAGTTTGCTTAGAAGATGTTTGACACCACATTCACATATGAATTCCCATGGCACCATAATCAGTCTCTTCTACGTACATGGCATTTTTTTATGTTCTAAAGGGCGTGGTCTCAAAAGTTTTCCCAGGAATATCCAACACCCCCCTTAGAGCTCCCTTCGCTTCTCTCATAGCCCCCTATATATAACGTGATCGCTTATGGTCACTGCGTAAGGGCCCCACTCACAACAAGTTCCTAAGGGCCCCAAGTGTCTCCGTTACGCCACTCTACGAAAATGGAGAAATATGAGATCAATAAATGCAAAAAGCGTTGAAATTATTTATGCCTCAATTTGGGATTTTTTCGGTGCATTTGAAGATGTCCTAACGCAGTTGGATGGAATCGAAAAGTTGGATTCCATGTGGAAGCAGTAACTATCTAAAAATCCGCTTAAAATGAGATTTAAAAATGTGTTATCGTAATCCTAATGTGTTTTTATTTGATTTGAACCAAAATTAAAAAACTGAAGTATTCTCAATCCCAAACCTGGATGGACCAAGGGCGCCTACCTTGTATGAACTGGGTTTATTTGTAGTCCTGTTTTCGTGACATAGTACACAGAGCAATTGCTGTCCTATTGTCCTTCAATCCGAACCGGACGACGTGCGACAAAGTAAGAATAATTCTGTGGTTTCAAATTCAGTTGCTACGTAGAAAGAAAGATCTCAACCATTCAACCATTCTTCTCTCTTCAAATTTTGACGGTCTTGCATTCCTTTTAACCTGCAGCTGCATTGGTTTGGGAAAAAATTCCTGGCTATTTAAAGGCCCTGCGGCATTTCTTCTGACTGTGAGTATTCTCTGAGACTTTAGATACCACGTGTTAGATACCAACTAGTAAAAAAATCGTTCGATTGATTTTGTCGGTAAGTCAATCTAAGAACAACGTTCGCACATAGCTATGTTTGCTCCATGGCTTTAAAAGCGTAGATAAATCGATAGGATTAATTCTACCGTATTTGTATTAACGGTTTTCTTTGCTACTGCTTTCTCTAGTCCAAAGCTGAATTCACACTTGAAAGCGTAGTTCTTGACGCATGTTGGATAACAATGAAGCGCAGTGACTTGCCAATGCAACGAAGTTGGATTCATTGAGCTTTATCGATCCGCGCCGCATCGCACAACAAAATCGACTCAAATATAAATTCAGCTTGAGGATGGAGGGCCGCGCAGCGCCGTAGGCGAAGCGGGAAAAACCACTTTAAGGTTTTGTGATGAATCATCATCATCATCATCATTAATTTATTTATACAGTAGGCGAGAATTAATTATAGCTAAATTTACAGCTAATTTAAGCCTACTCTACAATACAATATATACAATATTAAAGAAAAAATTAATTAAAATATATTAAGGCTAATTACATGAGGATAAAAACATAAAAGTCTATCCTGTTAGGAACCCAACTTGTGGTATATATACCTTGCAAAGCCTGCAGTTGCACTTGTCACCTTTCCAGCACCTTATTTGCGTTTTAAAAATTGGAAGGGTGCTAGAATCTTTTTATCTCAGGTGGTAATACCTGCCACATTCTATGTCCAAGGAAGGCTATAGTTTCGATTCCAAAGGAAGTAGTGCGTACCTTTGGAAGCTGCGCGTCGTTACCATGTCTTAGGTTGTAACCGATGTTTCGCTGCACGAAAATTTCCTTCATGAAAGTTGGATTCAGATCGAATTTTGTTTTAAAAATTTCAGTCATAAGTAACTGCAGGTTTCTTATAAGGATGGGCACCGAATTAGTTTGTTCCAAGAGAAAACCAAAGTCATGTTTGTAATCTTTCTGTGCGATGCGCAGTGCCCTTTCGTGGACATGATTGATTCTTTGATTCAAGGTTCTATCGCAGAACATCCAAACAAGTGGACAGTAGCTAAAATGAGAAAGTACGAATGCACGCATTAGTTGCTGCAATTTTTCTGTGCCCATGTAGCAGGATATCCGGGCAAGAGCATGAAATTAAATATTGCAAATTGCAAATGAATANCACCGCATCGCACAACAAAATCGACTCAACTATAAATTCAGCTTGAGGAGGGAGGGCCGCGCAGCGCCGCAGGCGAAGCGGGAAAAACCACTTTAAGGTTTTGTGATGTATATTGCAAATCAAGAAAACAAGCATCTTAGAATATAAACTTTCACTATAAAATAGATTTGCTGAGAGATTTTGTCTTCTGAAAATTATTGCCACAACATTTTCAGAACAGTAATGTCGTTGAAAATTTTCATGAAGGTAAATGGCGTTCTTTTTGCTGCAATTCTCTGGTCTCTAATAAAGAATTTGTCATCTGCAAGTAGAATGGCCACATCCGGAGATCGTTTGAGGTATGTTTTCTTACTTTTACTGATCATCCATGGCAGCCTGCATGGGCGTCAATTGTTTAGAAATGACTGTGTAGTGGGTTGTTTCACAGTATCTATCTTTCGAATGCATTGCTTGGAAGGAATTTCAAGTAACTTTTTATATCTTGATCGCAAGGGATAATTTTTAAAGCAGACAATTTAGGTTTCTGATATGACAAAGCGATTTGCAGCTCTAAAGAATAGATTTTATACCTCTGAGTGCACTCCATCAAATCACAACCTGCAGAGATAGCAAAAAGACTACGTTCATACGATTACGGCACAATTTGAAAAAGCCAGAAACGTTGACGCTACCAGCCTCTTTCCAATCTCTGCGACAAAGAGGCTGGATTTGGAAGACAAAGATATGTATCTAGGCCTAAAGAATCAAATACCGTCGTTTCGAAAGTGTCTAAAATGTTTCTGTCTGTTTAGCTAAGATGTTTTTTTCTCGAAACATATACCCTGTCTCAAAATTTTTCAGATCGAGTATGAGAGCTTTTGTGACCCTGGTTCCTTTGCTTGGTGTATCCTTCATACTTGGGTTCACTCTTGATGCAAGTCCAATTGTTATGCAATACATCTACATTCTTCTAAACAGTCCAATGGTGAGTACTGTTAAAATATAAAACACTTATACACGGTGGGGTTCACTGCCAAATTTCAGCCAGGGGTGTGCCGCCACCATTTTCAAAATGGTACCGTTAGCTAGACCAATTTTTGTGAAAAAGACACCCTTAGTTAGACTCATTTCTAGTCCAAAAGTGCCAAAATATGGCGCTTTCTGGACAAAAATCGCCACTATTTTTCCCTCTTTAGACCAAAAACGAAAAATGTTGTGTTTTCTAGTCACAAATTATCAAAAGTTGGCCTTTGCTAGACCAAAACTGCCAAAAATTATACCCCTACCTGGAACAAAATTTCCAAAATATATACCCTTGGCTAGAGTGGAAAATCCAAAAAGTATACCCTTGAGGGTGGCACATCCCCATGTACCTTTAATATGGAAGAACCCCCCTCCCCCAACTATGTCAATTATATCAGGTTCGTACCATTTACAATGCATTACTTCCTCTCAAATGAAAAATTGGCTATCAGTATTGTTTATCTATAAGACAATGCTATTAACCCTTTTGCAAAAGTCGCAAAAATTTGGATACAACGCTAGCATCCTTTCTTTCAAAATTTACTTGATTTTGACATTGCTGGAGAACAAGTGCGATGCTGTTTTTGAAGCAACCACTCATTTAGCCTTTTCCGCGCCATAAATCAGCAACCACTTGTCAGATTGACTCAAACAAGGTCTCAGACTCCAAATTGAAGCCTTTCCTATGGAATTGTGTAAAAAACGGGACAATTGAAGTTAAAGCTCCTCAAGAGCAGCCAGACAAACGGGACACACCTTTTGTGGGACACCCTGTAGTTTGCAGAAACTGGGAATAACGATGACAATAACCATTAATCATCAATGTTTCCTTCTTTCAAGGGCTTGGTATTCGCCATTGTTCACTGCTGGCTGGATCCACAGGTAAGAACTATGAATTCGTGAACATTTTCTTCGGACTAAACATTGCAAATGATGCAGGAATTTTGAGTTTTCGTCGATGCCTCAGAAACATTCACGGCCTAAAGAAATGTCCAAGATGCTTAACATAAGAGAATAGCCCTCCAAATCTTTGGCATCTTTAAAAAAACATTGCACGGGTGGTTAAAGCATCTTCTGTTTGATTTAATGGCTTGAAAGGAACTTCAAGTACTTTGCTATAATCCTATTTGTAGCATTTCTGATATCTTGATTATTTTCAGAATAACAGCGGTTTTCTTTTTATTGAAGGAACTCGTGAAAAGTTTTGAAAAAAAATTAAAATATTCATAGATCCTAAATTAGAATATGAAAAACGGTACAATCTTCCGGAAAGCCATAGTTTATAAAGGTCTATAATATGGCTGCAAGCAGAAATCTGTAGCTTTTCTAGTTTACGATTTAGCAATTTGAAGACGTCACATTCTCAAAACTGTCCCAAGGAAAGAAGACGCTGTAATTCTGAAAATAATAGAGGTATCAGAAATGCTACATATAGGATTATAGCTAAGTACTTGAAGTTCCTTTCAAGCCATTAAATCAAACAGAAGATGCATTAACCATCCATTTATGTTTCATTAAAGATGCCAAAGATTTGGAGGCTATGCTATAACACAGTCAAAGAATGCTGATAAAAATGAGTGAAGAGATACACGAATTTAAAGCTAACGAGACGATAAAGGAAGGAAGAAGATTAGGCCTCTTTTTCGTGTATTATTTTTGAAACCGCGTTTTCGAGAATAGTCATAGCTTAAATTGACCAAGCAACATCTCAAACAGATAGCTGGGCCTAAATGCTGAAACATGATATTTGCTGAGAAAGTTTGGTTTAAGGAAGCAAGGCGCAATCTAGACTTGCCCCAAGTCTATTTCATGAAGTCCGTCAGACCGATCCCTTTCCCATAGTTCCCGGATTCGCTAATCCAAGATTCCGTAAAGGAACAAAGTGATCTGCTTCGCTACGGAATGTTGGAATGGTGGATCCAGGAACGATGGGAAAAGGATCGGTCAGACGGACTTCATGAAATAGACTTGGGGCAAGTCTAGGCGCAATCTAGCTTGTGAAGTTTTCTTTGGGTCACCCGGAAGCAATTCTGATTTTGCTATCAAATCTATTTCAGGTCAAGCAAGCGTTGAGCAAAATCAGAAACAGAAATTCTTCGAAACAATTCGGAATTGGAACATTGAATTCTGCGGTAAGTAACTGATCGATCATCAGAGAAATCATCAGGTTTACTAGTGTGATGATTTGATGCTGTATTGAATTAATCATTGCCAGGCTGAGCGATGGCAACTTTGAATAGACAATAACGCTAAAGATGGCGGCCGCGCAAAGCATGCTGGTAACAAGATCCCTGACGACCACCTAGCGACATAAAGATTTTGGTCTGCCGTTTCGAGATCGGAACAAGTAATCAATGTAAACAAATAGAACAATTTTGTAATTCGAACGCGAATCTTTTAATTAAAACTTCAATTCGAATCAAAACTCTAATTTTTCTGCTTTGGAAAGGTTTCCTTTCGAGCCATGTTGCATTCGAATTCAAGAACGATTCGAATTCAAGCTAGCTAGTCGAACCAGCAGACCAAAATTTTTACGTCGTTAAGTGGTCGTCAGGGAGCTTTTTACCAGCATGCTTTGCAGCAAAACAGAACAGAGTCTTTGGAGCCGCCATCTTTAGCGTTATTGTCTAAAAATAATTCCCGATTGATCTATTGATTTATCGATTCATTGACTGAAAGATTGCTGATTTGACCACAGACAGATCAATAAACATCTGTATCAACTGATTTACTGACTTTTTTGACTGATCAATAGATTCGCATAGGCTCCAAATCTAAAAAAAGTAGTGTAAATGGCTATACCTCTTTCTTTAGACTTGCCCCAAGTCTATTTCCTGAAGTCCGTCTCACCGATCCCTTTCCTATAGTTCCCGGATCCGCATTTCCAACTCCTTTACGGAATGCTGGAATGGCGGATCTGGGAACTATGGGAAAAGGATTAGATCTTGCAAACGGACTTCAGGAAATAGACTTGGGACAAGTCTACTCTTTCTTTGGATAGACTGGCTTGAAAAGAACTTTAGGTAATTTACTGTAATTCCACAGTTAACTTTTTGATGCCTTCATTATTTCCCAAAATTACAGCGTTTTCTTTTCATGAAAAGAATAAATTCAAACAGCGTTTCGAAACAATTAACCATCGTAATTCCTAAATTAACAGGGGAAAATGGTAGAGTTTTCAAGAAACCCGTTGTTGAAGAAGGGCCATAATACTGTGGTAAGCAGAAGTTTGTCGCTTTTCAGGTTTACGATTTGGAAATTTGATGACGTCACAATCTTAAACAAGTTGAAATATAAGAAACGCTTTTATTTTGAAAGATAATCAAAATATCAAAAATATCAACAGTAGAATTATGGAAAATTGCCTACAGTTCCTTTCAAGCCATTTGATCCAAAGAAAAAGAAAATTTACAACCAGCGTTTTTGAAGATTTGACACTTATGCTTCTACCGGGTGTCCCAAATAAAAGGTAACAGATTTGATTAGGGCTAGCGATGCCAATTTAGCTCCAATCAATTTGCAATAACTTTCAAGCTAATCCTGAAAAGTTAACTTGAACATAGGTACCTTGTTTATTGATATTGGAGTTTCCAAAGTTGAGATTTGATTCCCCCTCCAAACCAGAGCTTTGGCGTTTTGGCCTAAGCAAATTCCTGAACCACAGCGAAATTCAGAATCAAATTGAAGAAAAATAAGAAATGCATTTTAGGTGAGTTCTAGCAAATACCGGACCGTATAGTATAATCTAATTTTTGTTCAAATTTTATCGAGGCTATTATTGATTAATTCACTGTGCTTCAAGAATTTGCTTAGGCCAAAGCGGCAAAGTTCTGGTTTGGGGGTGAAGGCAAATTTGAACTTTCAAGATTAATATTTCAACTTTGGAAGCACAAGTATCACTCAGCAAGGTATCTATGTTCAAGTTAACTTTTCAGGATTAGTTCAAAAATTATTGCGAATTGATTGGAGCTAAATTGGCATTGCTAGCCCTGATCAAATCTGTTAGCTTTTATTTAGGACATCCGGTATTTAACAGACTTGTCCTTGTTTTCAGGTTAAACTGCAATCGCCACCCCCAGTGACAAAACAACACAAAGAAGTCAAGCAAAATGTAGTTATATTGGACACGAAGCTATAANAACAATTATCTTTTCAGAAACTGAGTATCTAAGTTTCTTTTGTTTGCATTTCTTATTTGTGGGTACCTACTGTACTTTCTAGCAATAGTTGAGACAAGGGTATAATTTTCACACAATTGGTTGAGCCAACAGTAACATTTTGCAAATGCTGGTGTCACACTCCTTTTCAAAATTTAACAGGGAGCCTGGCCCCCCTAAATTGATAAAAAAAGATATACTGTTGTCAGCAAAATGCATGTCCTCAGTGAGGTTTAAGTTTTGTATAGTACCAGTTTGATAACTTCAACTCAGTTATCTTGCCTAAGTTGGCTTCTCGCTCCGCTCGCTCGCTCCTCCGGAGAGGTAGCTCGCTACGCTCGCAGCGCTCCTCCGGAGAGATTAAGGTAGTAGCCGCGGGTAAAAAATTAATTCAAAATAAAGGTGTCCGCATTGCTCCATGGTCTCACACTCTAAATTGAAGCTAATCCTATGGAATTGTGTAAAAAACGGGACAATTGGAGTTAAAGCTCCTCCACAGCAGCCACACAAACCGTGCACAACTTTTTTCGGGACACCCTGTAGTTTGCAAAACTGGGAATAATGATGAAAATAACGATTAATCGTCAATGTTTCCTTCTTTCAAGGGCTTGGTATTCGCCATTGTTCACTGCTGGCTGGATCCACAGGTAAGAACTATGAATTCGTGTACATTTTCTTCAGGCTAAACATTGTAAATGATGCAGGACTTTTGAATTTTTCATCGATACAGAACCATTCACGGCCTAAAGAAATGTCCAAGAGGCATAACACAGAGCATAGCCTCCAAATCTTTGTCATCTTTAAAAAAACAGTGCACGGATGGTTAATGCATCTTCTTTTTGATTTAATGGTTTGAAAGGAACTTCAAGTACTTTGCTATTATTATTATTATTAAATTCTTTAAAGTTATTATTATTATTATTGATTTTAACCATTTTCAGATTGAAAATATATGGTAGTCATTGCCAGAATTGGGTGACATTTGTGTTCACTTTTCATTAAAACAATCCCTCAAGTATTGCTGTTTCTCGGTGTTAGATCTCTGTTGTGCCTTTTCTATGATGGACTGAATTCTTCTGCCGCGTTTTGCATTTTTGGTTCGGTGAAAAGTTAGTTTCTTTATAACTTCACTGTTAGGGCGTCTGATTGTATGTGCTATCCATTTATGCTGCTGTTCTGTATAGAATGATTCGATGGAGTCTGTTTGGGTAATAGAAAACAGATCTCTGTCTCTTATGACATAGCTCCAGTCGACTGTCTCAGATGTTTCTTTATAAAGTTGGTTTAAAAGAATAGCTCTAATATGAACTAATTAAGACCAACTATTTACAGCAACAAAAAATACAATTTATAAATATAAACGTAAATACCCTATTCACAAAATCAGCCACAAGAATATACATCGAGTGTTCGTTATTTACATATTTTACAACGGCAATTCTCTCCATTCCATTTTTTTATGCATGTCTTGAAGGAACAGACGGAGGTGGAAATTTTTGTGTCATTTGTTAGGGTCCTATATGTAGCATTTCTGATTTCTTTTTATTGAAAGAACTCGTGAAAAATTTTGAAAACAATTTAAATAGGCCCCTTTATCGTTTATTATTTTTGAAACCGCGTTTTCGAGAATAGTCATAGCTTGAATTGATCAAGCAATATCTCAAAAAGATAGCTGGGCCTAAATGCTGAAACACGCTATTTGCTGAGAAAGTTCGGTTTCAGGAAACAAGTGGACTTGCCCAAGTCGTCTTGTAAGAAAGAAAGAGACGACTTGTGCCGAACAGCGCACTGCTGGATAGCCGGCCGGTTTTTGGGCCGGGAGGCGGTACCTTTGATCACGATTTTTGACCAATAGCATGGGCGTTAAGAAGCGCGGTAGTTATTCCTACAAAAGTTGTTCCTTCCTTTGTCCTTATGCCCGTGAAGGTTGTTGTTGGTGCGTCAGGGGAAAGTGAACAAACGAGAAAGAGAAAGAAGAATGGGTAGGAAACGGGAGTCTGGGGACAATAGAATTCTCTGTTTTTCCACGGCTACAAGCTCGTCACACTGGCTGACCTAAGCTGACCTTGCGCATAGGGACACAAACGGCCTACTTTGCCTTGAAAGCGTTGAAGAACCGGGGGTTAAAAAATACAATCGACAAGCATGGTGCAGAGGACAGAGTACGAGTAATTTGCAGTAGGGCTTTGAGAAAATACCTTCTCATAGTTGAAAGAGTCAACACTGACAAAGCCAACAGTCACTCAAATCAGAACACAGGGAAACAAGGAAAACCAGGCACAACAACAACAACCTTCACGGGCATAGGGACACAGGGAGGAATGGGCAAAGGGACACAGGGAGGAATTTTTTTTTAGGAATAACTACCGCGTTTCTTAACACCCATGCCAATAGTAGAGAAGACGGTGATTTTCTCAAAAAAAAATAACGGGGCCAAAATGAATGTAATAGGACCCAACGCACATGTGTATACAGTAGGAGTACAAGAACAAGTAACCCCCTGGTTTTTTATTTCTTGCGGTTGGGTCCTGTTACAAATTTCGGGTTAAGTGAGGTCACGCACGGCCATGAATAATTAACGAGGAGCTGTTCGGCACAAGTCGTCTCTTTCTTTCTAACAAGACGACTTGGGCAAGTCCAGGAAACAAGGCGCAATCTAGCTCGTGAGATTTTTTTGGGTCACCCGGAAGCAATTCTGATTTTGCTATCAAATCTATTTCAGGTCAAGCAAGCGTTGAACAAAATCAGAAACAGAAATTCTTCGAAACAGTTCGGAATTGGAACATTGAATTCTGCGGTAAGTAACTGATCGATCATCAGAGAAATCACCAGGTTTACTAGTGTGATGAGTTGATGCTGTATTGAATTAATCATTGCCAGGCTGAGCGATGGCACCTATGAATAGACAATAACGCTAAAGATGGCGGCCGCGCAAAGCATGCTGGTAACAAGATCCCTGACGACCACCTAGCGACATAAAGATTTTGGTCTGCCGTTTCGACTAGCTAGCCGTGGTAGAGATCGGAACAAGTAATCAATGTAAACAAATAGAACAATTTTGTAATTCGAACGCGAATCTTTTAATTAAAACTTCAATTCGAATCAAAACTCTAATTTGTCTGCTTTGGAAAGGTTTCCTTTCGAGCCATGTTGCATTCGAATTCAAGAACGATTCGAATTCAAGCTAGCTAGTCGAACCAGCAGACCAAAATGTTTACGTCGTTAAGTGGTCGTCAGGGAGCTTTTTACCAGCATGCTTTGCAGCAAAACAGAACAGAGTCTTTGGAGCCGCCATCTTTAGCGTTATTGTCTAAAAATAATTCCCGATTGATCTATTGATCTATTGATTTATTGATTCATTGACTGAAAAAAAGTAGTGTAAATGGCTATACCTCTTTCTTTAGACTTTCCCCAAGTCTATTTCCTAAAGTCCGTCTGACAGACCCCTTTCCTATAGTTCCCGGATCCGCCATTCCAACTCCTTTACGGAATGTTGGAATGGCGGATCTGGGAACTATGGGAAAAGTATTGGATCTTGCAAACGGACTTCAGGAAATAGACTTGGGGCAAGTCTACTCTTTCTTTGGATAGACTGGCTTGAAAAGAACTTCAGGTAATTTACTGTAATTCCACTGTTAACTTTTTGATACCTTCATTTATTATTTCCCAAAATTACAGCGTTTTCTTTTCATGAGTTTCAAGTTACGAGTTTCAAGCAACGTTTCGAAAAAATTAAACATCGTAATTCCTAAATTAACAGGGGAAAATGGTAGAGTTTTCAAGAAGCCCGTTGTTGAAGAAGGGCCATAATACAGCGGTAAGCAAAATTTTGTCGCTTTTCATGTTTACGATTTGGACATTTTGATGACGTCACAATCTTAAACAAGTTGAAATATAAAGACGCTTCTATTTTGAAAAATAATCAAAATATCAAAAATATCAACAGTAGAATTATGGTAAATTGCCTAAAGATTCTTTCAAGCCATTCGATCCAAAGAAAAAGAAAATTTACAACCAGTTTAGCCAGTTTAGCTCCAATCAATTCGCAATAACTTTTAAGCTAATCCTGAAAAATTAACTTGAACATAGGTACTTTGTTTATTGATATTAGTATTTCCAAAGTTGAAATGTTATTCTTTAAAGTTCAAATTTGACTCCCCCTCCAAACCAGAGCTTTGGCGTTTTGGCCTAAGCAACTTCCTGAAGCACAGCGAAATTCAGAATCAAATTGAAGAAAAATAAGAAATGCATTTTAGGTGAGTTTTAGCAAATACCGTATGGTATAATCTAAGTTTTGTTCAAATTTTATCAAGGCTATTATTGATTTATTCACTGTGCTTCAAGAATTTGCTTAGGCCAAAGCGGCAAAGCTCTGGTTTGGGGGTGAAGGCAAATTTGAACTTTCAAGATTAATATTTCAACTTTGGAAGCACAAGTATCACTCAGCAAGGTATCTATGTTCAAGTTAACTTTTCAGGATTAGTTCAAAAATTATTGCGAATTGATTGGAGCTAAATTGGCATTGCTAGCCCTGATCAAATCTGTTAGCTTTTATTTAGGACATCCGGTATTTAACAGACTTGTCCTTGTTTTCAGGCTAAACTGCAATCACCACCCCCAGTGACAAAACTACACAAAGAAGTCAAGCAAAATGTAGTTATATTGGACACGAAGCTATAAACAAAAATTTGCGGCTGGCTTGAAGACAATTTACAATTTCAACACGATGCATATTTAACGTACATCTATTATTCCAATGATAATTAAGGCTGTTGCCGACTACACGTATTTTTTGTAAACGAAACTAAGAATTTGAGCCACTACTGAAAGTTTCTTAAATCAGATTTTGAGTACTCAGAGTTTCTTACGAGTTCCATAACAATCTTTATGTTTACTTCCTGTGTCCTCGTGAACTTTTCAAAACGAAGTCTTTGGAAGCCTTTCCAATGTTTAGACCTTGCGAGTAATATGATACAGGAAACATGTGTAAATAAAGTGAAAATATGCTGAAAGTTGATTTTCTTGCAAGCAGTTTCTTACAAACAATACGTGTAGTAAATCAGCATATCAGTTAAGTCAAGAAAGATTTCCGTTTGTTCGATCAGGGGTAAATAAAAAACCTATGGTTCGATTACGTTGATTAAACTGATTACAGAGTCGTAGTTATCGCTATAGATAGACTGATGGACACTCCAACTACCCCAATCTCGGTTTGGTGCAAGTCTCGTTTTGATGAGCGATTACTGGGACTCATCGTAATAAGTCTACATGTTGATTAAAATTTCTTTATGTAGCTGAAATATTAGATTAAATACAGATGCCCTGGTCGATACATTTGATCGATTCATGTGCTTGCAATCAATGTCGTCCCCAGAGTGAGTTCGTTGCTCTACCTCTACTCTGGGATACAAGTGGCCGTTCTGCAATTTGATTGGCTATTCGAAAACAATAGATAACACAAACTATTTCTCGAAATCTTACTAATTATTCGAATAACAACAATAAAATCTAGTCACTAAGCAACAACCACTACAATGTTGCTTTGTTGTTTGGAATCGAGGTCACATAATGAGCGTTACCCTGCCAACCGTAAATCCATAATGGCTGCTAATCCGCCCTTATTTTGGGCGGATTGGGACTATGTGTACCAGGGTGTTCACTCGGCTTCGTGACTAGCGTATGACGTAAGAACACCCTGGGAACGAGGTTGGCTTGCAATAAACTATTTTCTTAAAATGTCCGTCTTATAGAAACGCAAAATTGTCTTAAAAACCCTTGATCAAATAACAGGTAACAGCTTTCTTGCTCATCGAGAACTAAACCAGAGCTATACAGTCTGGAAGCTACACGTATTCTATATAAGAACCTAAGAATTTGAGCCAGTACTGACAGTTTCTTAAAATTATCAGATTTTCGGTACTCAGAGTTTCTTACGAGTTTCTTACGACTTCCATATCAATCTTCATGTTTACTTTCTGTGCCCTCGTGAACATTTCAGAACGACGTTTTTTTAGCCTTTCTGATGGTTAGACATTACTCAAGTACCTTCCAAGTAATATGATGGAGGAAACATGTGAAAATAAAGTAGCAATATGCTAACGATTTTCTTTATTTTAAGTTATATTTTTTCAGCACTTTATTTTTTGGCGGTTCGAGAGTTGAGTTTCTTATGGGCGGTTTCTTATGAAAAAATACGTGTAACGGGCGATATTAGGGTGAACAGTCTGTTTATTCACCTTGTGGACAAATTTTGAAACTTGTTTCATCAACCACAGCGCTAATTACTTCCACGTGTTTGTTTCGAGTCGGAGGGGTACTGCTCTTGTAGTTGTGATAGATTGAAGTTTGAGTACCCTCCTGAAAATCAATCATTCTGCTTCAAGAAAATTGATTTCCAGGGGGGCGCTCAAACTTCAATTTATCATAACTCGTCAATGACATGATCAAATGTTACAAACAAACACATTTTCTGAATCTACTAAACAAGATCTATCTCATCAGTGTATCCGATCTGTATGAAACAAGTTTTCAGAATTTAACATCTTTTCGGTCTCAAAAAACAGCACATCTACTATTAGTCAACTATCTATAACTATCTACATACTAACAACATAGGATCCAAATCTTTAGAAAGGTGGTGTAAAATTCTATTACCTTTTTCTTTGAATTGAATGGCTTGAAAGGAAATTAGGGTACTTTGCTGTAATTCTACCGTGGAAACTTTTGATATCTTGATTATTTTTCAAATGGCGGCATTTATTATATTTGAGACCATGCCGTCATCAAATTTCTAAATCGTAAACCAGAAGAGCGACATATTTCTGCTTGCCACCATATTGTAGACCTTCATAAACTGTGGTTTTATTGAAGATCGTATCATGTTTTCTCTATTAATTGGGATTTACGATGATTCATTTTTTCAAAACTCTCCATGAAGTCTTACAATAAAAATAAAAATGCTGCCATTTTAAAAATAATGAAGACATCAAAAAACTGCCACGGTAGAATTACAGCAAAGTACCCTAAGTTCCTTTCAAGCCATTCCATTCAAAGAAAGCGCTAATAGAATTTTGCAACACTTTTACAGTCGATGCTAATACTAACTACTTTACAACAATCTAAATTGGCCCAAGCAACTGATCACAGATTTGTTTCTCTATCAAGCGTCAACAACCCAGCATATTCGAAATTTTCTTCATCTAAAGTTTCATTGTCTTTTGTTTCATTATTGTTCTTGGCATTTGTATCATTCGAGTCTATTGTTTTATCAGACAATGAATTCATTGTCGTATTGTTCATAGTTAATGAAATCGTTCTATTGTTCATTGTTCCATTGATAATAGTATTCATATCAGTAAAATCGCTTTGAAGATCTTCATATGACTTGCTATTGACAACCTCTCGTGTCTCTGGCAATAAAATTGAAATTAATGCAGCAAAACCTGCAAGACCACTCATTATTGCAAAAGGAAGTCCTGTGTGTTGTTTGAGAAGATAACTTGTTAACCACGGGGCAGCAGCTCCTCCCAAAGGGCGCAATGCGCTGATGAGGCCGATTCCTTTAGTCCTGTGAAAATGCAAGAAAATATAATATGAAAACAGGGTTCTCAGAAAAACCGTACAGGAAGCAACACATATAAGGGCATGGTCTCAAGTGAACTTCTTTATTTTGTCGAAAAATCAGTTGTACAGATGACGAAAAATAAAACGGTATGATCACTAAAAGGGGCTAGCCTGCGTGCAGCCACAACACTCCTTTGCACTCACGCAGGCTAAAAGGGGCACAATGTTATACCTTTCCGAAAGGTTTTTAAAATAAGACTGGCGAATGCGGCGTTTTAATATCTTTACATAAGATTACCTCTACAAATTTACTTTTGGTTTTGGGTTTTATGGTGAGCAAGTCTATCTGGCTAAAGATTCCAAATTAGGTTCCGGTTTTGGGTTTACCGGTAAGTCCGACTGCTGATGTCTTACCAATAGCCAAACTCTGTGTGGGGGAACTGCGCTGAGTCCCGACTAGTTAAGCTTCGAAAATTGCAGAATCGTGCGGCTAGAATTATCACAACTATCAGCTACGATGCTCCTGCTGAAAGTGAGACAGCAACAACTGTATTTAGGTCTGTTAATAATCTCGCCCCTGATTATTTCTCACACTTGTTTATCAGAAATTCTGCTCGCAATACTATCAGTCTAAGAAATGCCGAAACTGACTTGCTAGCACCTTTCATGAAAAACTAGTAATTGGCATAGCGTTTGCAATTCGTGGACCGAAAATCTGGAATGTACTTAGGCGCAAGGCCAAGCAAGCTCCCTCTTTACCTTCTTTTAAGAACATTTTAAAGCATTGTAAATTAATAATGATTGTAATTAGTTTCTTTTTAAAGTATTAAAGAACCTTTAAGAAACTCGTAAGAAACTGTGAGTGCTAAAAATCTGATAATTTTAAAAAAACTTTCAGTACTGGCTAAAATTCTTAGTTTCTTATAAAAAAAATACGTGTAGCTTAAACTTAATGCATTGCACAGTATTTTAAATGAATGAATAGAAATATTTGACCAGTTATTTTCGTTTCTTTCTTCTCCTTGTGCAGACAGGCAATGAAACAAAAGTGACACTTTTCCTTTGGTGAGCATATATTGGGTCCTCTTTAGCAGACATGACTGATTGAAATGAATCCATCGTTTTTTATTTGGAAGGAAAGCATCATGATAGCACGCTCTCTCTACCAACCCTTTGGCATAAACGAAACCGTGTACGTGTGGCATCATACCGGCTCACACAAAATGTTTAAACAACATACTTTTATATGTTTACTGCAAGTTAAAGTAAATATTCAGCAAATGATTCGCTATTCCATGTGATTCTCAAAACTGATATCTCTTTCCTGCTCTTCTGAGAACTTTTTCAGGCAAATTTTAGTTCATATGCGGTGTCCAAAAAATTCCCAACATCCATTTCAGCCTGCAAATCTCTTTTCAATCTCTGTGACAAGGAGGCTGGCTTTTCACGGCAGAAAGAAATTATCTAGGCCTAAAGAATCAATCAGCCTCGTTTCGAAAGCGTTGAAAAAAGTTCCGTTTTCATCTTTTTTGAATCTTCAAACGACACCGTTTTCAAATTGTGCTGGTTAGAGTTCCGTTTTCAAATTCTGCCGTTTCAAATTGTGCCGGCAAAAAATTTGCCGTTCTTGTGTGAACGAGAGGCCTATCCGTATCACTTATATGCCGTTTTCAAATTGTGCCGGTATCGTGTGAACGCAGTCTTAGTTTGCTGCCTCGTTTTCAAATTGTGCCGGTATCGTGTGAACGCAGTCTTAGTTTGCTGCCTCGTTTTCAAATTGTGCCGGTATCGTGTGAACGCAGTCTTAGTTTGCTGCCTCGTTTTCAAATTGTGCCGGTATCATGTGAACGCAGTCTTAGTTTGCTGCCTCGTTTTCAAATTGTGCCGGTATCGTGTGAACGCAGTCTTAGTTTGCTGCCTCGTTTTCAAATTGTGCCGGTATCGTGTGAACGCAGTCTTAGTTTGCTGCCTCGTTTTCAAATTGTGCCGGTATCATGTGAACGCAGTCTTAGTTTGCTGCCTCGTTTTCAAATTGTGCCGGTATCGTGTGAACGCAGTCTTAGTTTGCTGCCTCGTTTTCAAATTGTGCCGGTATCGTGTGAACGCAGTCTTAGTTTGCTGCCTCGTTTTCAAATTGTGCCGGTATCATGTGAACGCAGTCTTAGTTTGCTGCCTCGTTTTCAAATTGTGCCGGTATCGTGTGAACGCAGTCTTAGTTTGCTGCCTCGTTTTCAAATTGTGCCGGTATCGTGTGAACGCAGTCTTAGTTTGCTGCCTCGTTTTCAAATTGTGCCGGTATCATGTGAACGCAGTCTTAGTTTGCTGCCTCGTTTTCAAATTGTGCCGGTATCGTGTGAACGCAGTCTTAGTTTGCTGCCTCGTTTTCAAATTGTGCCGGTATCGTGTGAACGCAGTCTTAGTTTGCTGCCTCGTTTTCAAATTGTGCCGGTATCATGTGAACGCAGTCTTAGTTTGCTGCCTCGTTTTCAAATTGTGCCGGTATCGTGTGAACGCAGTCTTAGTTTGCTGCCTCGTTTTCAAATTGTGCCGGTATCGTGTGAACGCAGTCTTAGTTTGCTGCCTCGTTTTCAAATTGTGCCGGTATC
>REGM01000173.1:73159-106455 GCA_004194415.1 Aurelia aurita
CCAAAAAGGTTCTTTATGTATCTTACCGCCAACTGGAAGTAAACTACTATTTTTAAATTTGTGTCTAACAGTCAAAAACACACGTAGGCTGCGTTCACACGATACCGGTACAATTTGAAAACGGCATCAAAATGTTATGGATAGGCCTCTCGCTCACACGAAAACGGCATATTCTTCACCGGCACAATTTGAAAAAGGCAGAATTTGAAGACAGAACTCTAACCGGCACAATTTTGAAAACCACGTCGTGTTTTTCGTGTGAAACTCGAAAACGATGAAATACCATTGACGCCATACATTGATTGAGACGTATGCCAAATTTGAAGGCAAAAGCTGAGCTAGATTTTCCGCTATAAAACTCTAAATTTCAGACTGCGTTCACACGATACCGGCACAATTTGAAAACGGCATAAAAATGTTACGGATAGGCCTCACGTTCACACGAAAACGGCATATTCTTCGCTGCCACAATTTGAAAAAGGCAGAATTTGAAAACAGAACTCTAACCGGCATATTTTGAATACGGCATCGTGTGAACACTCGAAAACGATAAAAATGAAACATTTTTCGACGCTTTCAGAACGAGGCTGATCGATTCTTCAGGCGTAGATACATTTCTGTGGCATCAAATTCTAGCTTCGTTGTTGGCGAGCTTGCAATGAGTTTGTCGCCGTCAAATTTTCTACCGTTTTCATATTGTTCCGGTATCGTGAGAACACTAGCTAAAATTTTAGTACCGTAAAAATTTGTGCCGTTTTCAAATTGTGCCGGCATCGCGTTAACACTACCTAAAATTTTAGTACCATCACAATTTTTGCCGTTTTCAAATTGTGCAGGCATCGTGTGAACGTAGTCTTAGAAATATGCATGCAACTTCACAAAGAAAACATTGCGAAAAATGGCGTAGGTGTGTATTTTCTGATGGCCGTCAGAGCAATTTGTCACATCAAGCACTTGCTATTTGTTTATTTTTCGCCACAATTAATTTGATAAAGATTCTAGACTTTTCTGTTATCGCAAATCATTTCTATTTCTAGCGACCAGATAATTATTTTAAAAAAACTGCCAAAAATAAATATTAGGTTTTCAGCTATCAGCCAAAATTCAATCCTCAAATTAATTACCTTATTCTTGGTAATACAATCTTTCAAACAAGATATTTTGGCGCACCCCGTACAATTGTGCTTAGCTCCCCGGTTATTTCAAGGTTATTTCAAGGTTATTTCAAGACTTTCAAGACAGAGACTGACTTGAGGTTACCAAAGAAAATATCAGCAAATGGGCAGAAATGTTTTTCTTTCCGGGGAGCTAAGCTGTGGAATAGCCTTCCAGCTGAGTCAAAGAAGGCATCCTCCCTTGATAGTTTAAAAAATTCTATTAAGGGTTGAATTTTTCTTTTATTATAATATTGTATAATTATTGTAAATAGGTTTTTAGCTTTATGGTTTTTTCTAATGTAGGTTTAATTTAATGTATATTGTAATTAAAATTCTTATTGGAGGGCCCCTTGAAAATCAGCCTTTGCTGAAGGGCAACCCTCCCTAAATGAATGAAAATGAAAACAAACAAAAACATGAAATAAATTCGTTTATTTAGAATCAAGACAAGAAAAAATCAACTTACGAGATGTATGCCATGATGAATGTATAATGCAGCATACTTTTGCGTCTGAAAAGCAGACAGCAGTTCGTATTTTGACTATCGTCTGTCTCAATGGAGAGTACTTCAGGAAACAAACTGAGTTTTTCTGAATTCCTGTTCTCGTCAGCGATTTTCAATATTGTTTTATTTGCTCTTGTGTATTCTCCGTTATTCCAAAGCCAACGCAGAGACTCTGGTATATACCTAAGATAGAGAATCGTATATTTAGTAACATGGCCGTACACAGCTCAAAATATTTAGGGGGCAAAGAGGGAATATTTCCTCAAATCAGGTCAAACTTACAGTAAATTTGATTGTTTCCTGGGGATATTTAGGGGGAACTGCCCCTGCTGCCCCTATGTAGTATACGGCCTTGTTTAGAGGCTTGAGCCACTAGAGTCTGGATCGAGTGAGATTTTCCTAATTTTGTAGAAATGTGACGAATTTTCGAATTTACATAATAGTGATCAAAGCTCTAACGTTATTCATTCCAACTTTTCGAATTAAATTGTAAAATAATTTGGTCTATAAAAATTATTTTGTAGAATTGCTGAAAAGGCGTTTGAAGTTCTGTTGAACCCTGGGTGGGACAACCTACAGGGTGTCCCAAAAAAAAGTATACAGATTTGGTCAACCCTAACGATCAGAATTTAGCATAAATCAATCCGAAATCATTTTAAAAAAATTACTCGGTAGTTAACTTGAACATAGATATCTTGTTTGTTGACATCAGGGGCGGATCCAGACCGAAGTTGAAGGGGAGACAACCTGCAGAGAGGGCGCCAAAATAGAATAGAGCGAAAATTGTTGGTTAAGAAGATTCTTTGATTTTTCTTCTAAATAATGCCTTGATTTGTATGTTTCACCCCATATTCTAATCAAAACAGTTAAAAAAGAGTGCGGTAGGGTCATGATGAGGGGCGCATTTCTCGCCAAAAGGGGGCGCCAAGCTGAGTTTTCATCGTGAAGGGGGCAGTTGCCCCCACTTGCCCCCCCTAAATCCGCCACTGGTTGACATTGGTGCTTTGAGAGTAGAGATATAAATCTTCAAAGGACAAATTTGTCTCCACCTCCAAACCAGAGCTTTGGCGTTTTGGCCTAAGCAAGATCCACAATTTGTTTCACATAAAATGAATAAAGTATACTAAGGAGCTCCCTTGATGATAAGCGTCTTGTAAATTATATTTTGTGAAACGCATTTGTTGTGCAGTTTTTAATTTTTCTCCTCCTGGTGTGTCCAAGTCTTTTGTTGATTTATTCGCCGTGCTTTAAGAATTAGCTTAGGCCAAAACGCCAAAGCTCTGGTTTGGAGGCAAATTTGTCCTTGAAGATTAATACATCTACTCTCAAAGCACCAATGTCGACAAACAAGGTCTCTATGTTCAAGTTAACTATCGAGTAATGTTTTAAAAATGATTTCGGATTGATTCATGCTAAATTCTGATCGTTAGGGTTGACCAAATCTGTATACTTTTTTTTGGGACACCCGGTATAATTGAAATCAAAACATAATAATCTAAGGATCTTTCTCTAAAAGGATCAGAATCAGTCTACGTGTGGTCTTATTGGTTTTGGGAGAGGCTGCCTAGTTTACCTTATTAATCTACTGGGTGACTCATCAGAGAGTCTCGCTGTTGGTACACTTATACCACTAAAAAAGTACCTATATTGTTTATTCTTGTCGAATAGACAACACTATGAAGGCTCTAGTTTGGGCCTAACAGTAAATAATGCATTTGTTGATTTATAGCTCTACAACCAAGTTACCGAAAATGGAAAAAATACCGACATTTACTTTAGCCATTGAGAGTTAACATAAAATTTGCTTTGGGTAATTGGGTCAAAACTCTTCGCGTCAGAATTTTTGAAACTTGTATACAGTTTTTGGGACACCCAATACTTCCTAGAGTTAAGACAAGAACCCTTTGTTTCCTTATACAACTACAAGGGTAACAAAAATGACAATGCGCAAGATCGAGCGAAAACAACAAATCAGGTAATGAGTCTAAGCAGCTCCCTTAATTTTGTGCACAAAACTTCTTCTGCACGAAATTTCAAAGGTGCAAACATTAAAAAGAATGATGCACTCTGCATTAGATGACAGAACGTACCTGTATAGCGCAAACACAATGAGATATGGCAACGTCGTGGCAAGTTGCAAATTCCTCCAATTTTGTAGCATATATGCTTTTAGGCCGAGTATCATGAGACCAATTGAGAAATAATTCCATAAGAACACTGATGATATTGATCTGTAGGATAAGCTTACGATCTCAGAAGCAATGACATATATTGTCACTGCGAAGCCAGAGAGAAAGAAGCCAGTGAGAAATCTTGCCATGATGAAAAACCAAAGTGTCTTTGCAAGTGCAGTCATTCCAGCTATCAACATTACGACTGTCATGCAGCAGAACATCACTGATTTCCTCCCAAACCTAGGAAAGAAAAAAGTGAGATTTTTGTCAAGAATAGGACAGATTACGGGGGGAACTTGGTACACTTTTACAGTGATACACTCGAAGCTTTGCCACCACCAAAATTTTCAAGTAGACTACTTCATGAATGAACATCACCTTTTTCGTAACACGGCCATCGAAGTTATTTTTGATCAAGTTTAAAAACATTGATACTCATATTATTGTTAGAAAATCTTGAAGCACGAACTTAACTGTCAATCTATTCCTAGTTGGCTAAGCAATGCTTTTTCTAGAAAAGCAACGAGCTTTTCAACTTATGAGTCACTGTCAGAATAGTACATCTTGTCTGCTGTCGATTGATAATGAATTCGTGGAAGATAAACACAGGAGACTGGAGCGGCGAGCGATTAAACGCCATCTGAAGTGTGAAAACAAACAAATACAGTATAAATAATTGTACTTTGAACAGAGTTTAATTTTGTACGACGTTTCGGGCATAAACCCATTATCAAGTCAAAATTTTAAAATTTTAAAATTTTAAGTTAATTTTGTGTCATTATCAAGTCATCTGAAGTGTGGTATGAGATAGATTTTAGATGAATCAGAAGATGACTTAAACGTTGTCTCAAAATAGATGTCAGGTGAGATTTGCAGTAAAAAACATTAGTCATGCAAAAACTCATGAATTGTTTTAATTTCAATTTTCGCGCCAGACCATGAGCAACAGGATATTTTTGTGTTTTCCTCATTTTCTCTGTGGTTTGTTTCCCTGTGTATTCATTGCGCCGCGTTTGTTACGAAGCTGCGTGGGCGTCGGCTGCGCATCGTTATCATGAAAAAAGACAAGGAAATAAAGACACAGAAGCGAAAACAACCACAGGGAAACAAAGACACAGAAGAGAAATACACTAAAGTATCCTATTGCTCATGACCTAGACTTGCTCCAAGTCTACTCATGACCTGATATCCATTTTGAGACTTATTTTAGCACTATATAGTTGACTAAAATCCCATTTCAACATACGCGAGAGCGAGGCCAACCCACGCAGTTTACTTTTTAACAAGGAAGCTAGATTTCTACACAGCATTACTCACAATCAATATTAACCGAAGGTTCAGCAGGATTTTGCACACCGCTAATGGATGACCACCACTTTCACGCACTAACGCTTTTAATCAAACTAGCCAAATGCCAAATTAATGAAAGTTAGATGCTCTTACATCCGATAAATCCGGTCAGACTTATTTTCAATTTCTCCAGTTAATTTGAGAATCAATGTTTCCTTCAAACAGTAAAATGACACCACAAAATTAATCGCAAATATTTCTCTTTTTATTTGTACAAATTTGGATTTTTAAACATTTTTATTTGATGTTTGATTAAGCGTAAGACATCAAAGCTGTAACTTAATAATAACTGCAAAAACACGAGAAAGCGCGTTTACACATTGTGTAGCGAAGCCCGTAATTTTAATGTTTGAATCCTCAACAGGGATAGATAGAGCCTAGTTTCCATGTAACAGCAGTAACACTAGTGCGACTGACCTCAAGCAGTATGACAAATAAAGCGATCACAGCGGCAATCTTACTGTACAAAGGATGCCTAAAGCCCATTTCCTATGTCATACTTTGGAGGCGAGATCACATGACCAACGCCCACAGCAATATGGAAAAAGCATTAGCACTAAATCTTGATTGGCTTGCAACTCCAAGAAATTAGCCAATCACGTTGCGTAAAACAAACTGCAAAGAAACTAACAACATCTCTTTGTATCTTATGAGAAAGTTATTGGGCTTAATTAACCAATAATAAAACAATATTTTGGCAAATTTCATTTTTCATATATTTCTACGCCTTGGTCCATAGTGAGTGTGGGGTGACTGGCCGAAAGGCTTATAGAGTTCCCGTTAGGTAACTGAAGTTAAGCTTGGTCGAGTGAGGTCAAAATTTGGATGGGCGACCCTCCAGATGCCTGACCAACCGTCCTTCGGAAGGGATGTTAAACTAGGGGTCCCAAGCCTGCCGGGATTAGCCGTAATACAAATATCCTTTCAGCCTACTTAAAATAAAGTAATGATGACGATGATGATGATGATGCTGATGATGATGCTGATGATGATGCTGATGATGATGATGATTCTATTATTATTATTATTATTATTATTATTATTATTATTATTATTATTATTATTATTATTATTATTATTATTATTATTATTATTAAGATGATGATGATGTGTAAGCTTGAAATCTGACAGAATAGAGCAAAGTATGGCCCTTTTACTTTCCCCAAGTAAAGTGTAAAGCAAAGAACATACCTTTCTGCGATCCATCCTATCAATATTGTCCCGATGAACGCTCCAACGAAATAAGCAGAATTTGCAATCTGTTCCAGGTATCCTTTCTCGCAGATCAAGTGAAACTAAGAAAAGATAAATTTCATTTAAAATTGGCAACGGAAAATTCGTACGCAGAGTCTAGGCCATTTGAGTGTTAGGGCAGTTCATTGACTACTGGTAAAGCTGGGTTTGGGGGAGAACTGAAATACGTTTATCTCCTCTTTTGAATAGCATTATCATTTTTTGCTTCTATTTGACCTTCGATGAAGTGGACCCTTTTTTCCATCCATAAATGATTAGAAGTTTCAAGTACAGGGAGAGTCATAAAAATGTTTAGACGTTTGAAAGCCAGCAGCTTTCTACCTATTTATCAGATCCCTATAAACTGACAATAGTTTGTCAAAATCGGCTGCATCTGAAGTCATAAGAGATTTTACAAAAGCATTTCGTTTCAAAATCCTTCAAAACAGGCCTAAAATCCTTGATCAAATTTGCTAACAATGTAGCCCCACAGATATCAAAATCAAGCTATCTTATTTTTCCCAAATCTATTTTGTGTGAAACGTTCGTCCATTTTGTTTCTCGTGAATCGTTCTTGGAAGTTTGCGTCATCGCAAAAATTTCACCTGACATCTAATTTGAAACAGACTTTAGTTTGTTGTATAACTCAGTTTCTTATAAGAGTGTATTGGTGACCTACCCAAACATTTCTTATACTGAATAAGGTTTCTGCCCTGAAAGCTGTGATCGCTCTTTTCGATAAACGAATTTCATGCCTTTTCTTTTGGCTGAACCAGATGGCCTTTTCGACCTGTCTGCAAAGACTTTCTAGCTTTCTTTTGCAGATTAGACTTCCGCGATAAAAGCAAACGTGCTTTTAGTTCCGTCTCAAACAATTATTTTCTTTGGAACAGAAAACGCATTTTCATTGCGAGAAGTAATGAAAATTAAATTATGCAACAAGGCGTTGACGTTATTGCTACGAAAGTTCTCAGGAATGACATTGGATTTGCTTGTTTTCGTCAAAACGTTTCAACAACAACACGCATCTTGTTATAAAAGAAATTTTGGTCCGGGGCTAGTAGCAAGTTTCTTAAACTTTAGGACCTTTTTGCTGCCAAAAGTTTCTGACGAGTTTCTCAAATTTTTAATGCTCTAAATGTAGAATTTTTTTATTTTCGTTAAAAGAGCTTCCAAAGTACCTGGTAAGATCTCAGAACCATTATTAACAGAATTCGTACTAAGAACAGTGTCGATCATTTATCAATGAGCTACATTTCAAAACATTTTTTTAGAGACCTTGGGGATTAAAGCTGCAAATTACAAAAGTTTCTTTGTTTTCTTAATCCAGGTAGCAAAGTTTCTTAAGTTTTGAAAAATCGAGCCTACAGTTTCTTATAAGCAGTTTCTTATGAAAAATTCTTGTACTCGAAACTGAAGAAGTCTCCTCCAGAAAATAAAAAGGAACTCAACTAGACTACTACACTAGAAGGGGTCAGCGCACAGGGAAACAAGGAAATAAATGCTGCTAAAAATAAAAATTTTTCTTTCTTTGTCCCCTGTGTGCTTGGTCATTTTAGAGCACTGCGGACTAAGGTACAAAATGACCAAGCGCACAGGGGACAAAGAAAGAGAATTTTTATTTTAGCAGCAATTATTTCCTGGTTTCCCTGTGGTCAGAGGTCAACTCGAATTTGAGAACCTTTTTCGATTCATAAATGTAGATGAGAACGCAAACCAGACTGATGCATGCCTGTTAAATCGTTTGATTAAAACCATATATCATTGCTAAATTGTTTGGGTTTGTAAGCCGAATCACAATTTTTCGTTTTGTTTATGATTAGGTTCTCAAAAATTAAGGAACCCTACTACAAACAACGCCCAGAGCCAAGTTTCGTATAAAAACATGAATCTATTTTGATATGATACAATTAGAACAAAATGAAAGAAACTTGGTTAGACTAGGCTCGACAGGCTTTGCTCGCTGTGTCATCTATTTTGAGCGTGACATGCTGCTTTGTCACAGTTTCTCACTGGATTTAAAACCACATTGTACAAGTCAATGCAAGTCTTAGTAAAAATATCAAAACTTGCATAAATTGTCTTCATCATTTATGCTACAGGTTTGCACCGAAGACAAATTATGAGCTAGGATGATTTTTCTGAGTTAATGCCATTAATACAGGTAGAATTACTTCGATCGACCAGACTTTCAACAAACTATGGAAAATAGATTACCAAACATATTTTTCTTCGGTGTCAAACCTTTTTCGTCCCGTAGTCTCGTGAATACTGAAGGATTCTCGAGTCCTGTGTAGGACCTTTTTTAACATACTAACATGGTGGGCTATGGCCCCTTTAGCCCCGTCTTTAGTCCTCTTGTCTTTCCATTTCAAACAATTGGTCTATTATCCCTTTTAATCAAGGAAACAATGGATGGCCCCCAGCCATGGTCCCTTAAAAAGGCGCTGGCCCTTTGTGATCAGTAACAAAGAATGTAAGAAAGAACTTATTCATAACAAAGAATTTAAAGTATCAAAGATTCTTTTACCTCCGTCAAAATCGAGAAAACTTTCTCCTTGACAAATCTATGCTGATCGTTGACTGGGCAATATTTCCCGTTAACAGACTCTTCAATAGGTCGGCATTGTGTAAAGCCATTGCCATGCGGCACACAGATACCTGGATTGTGTCCAGCGAACACCATCAACAGATTCTGGCACGCAAACGGGATAGTGAGCAGAAAAAACAAAACATGTCTTCGCATTTGAAAATGACTGCATCCTCCAATCGCCTCCAAAACTTCATCTAAATTATTTGTTTTCTGTCGTACTGAAACGGAGCTGCGACGGCTAAGTTTACGCTGCAGGGAATTGCGAGATCTCTCAGATGTGATCATTTTTGCCCAATGCTTCTCCTCCCCTCCACAATTGAATCAGCTGGTAATAATTATCGTGAATCTCCAACAAACTCCGCCTTCTATTTAATTTTCAAGCTGTTTTACAAATATATTTTTCACACATAAAACAACATAGTTGTGGGTGGATGGCAAACTTTTCAAATATGTGAAGAATTGCGATGTATTCTTGGCCTTTCAATAATGTTTAAACCATTGTTAATACAATATTTTGTTGATTTTCCAGTCGTTCCCTGCTCTACAAATATATTTTCAAACATGCAACGCAGTTGTGTGTCGATGGCAAACTTGTCATAAATGAGTGAAAATTTGAGATCTATTCTCCACAGCTCTTGAACAATAATTCTTTAAACCGTACAGCAGTTTGTAGATCTTCCATTCTTTGGCTGCTTTACAAATATATTTTCACACGTAAAACAAATTGTGTGTCGATGGCAAAAACTTGTCATATATTTGAGCGAATAATATTTGAGATGTGTTCTCCCCAGCCTCCGAGTAATGTATATATAATTCCTTTATAGTTCTTTAACCATTGTTACTACATAAGTTTGTCGATCTTTCAGTGTTTCACTGCTTTGCAAATACATCTTTAAACGTAAAACGAACTTGTGTGTCGTTTGCAAACTTGCCATATATGTGAATATTTCAGATCTATTCCCCTCTCGGCCTCCGAGTAGTGTATANTTAAACCATACAGCAGTTTGTAGATCTTTCACTCTTTGGCTGCTTTACAAATATATTTTCACACGTAAAACAAATTGTGTGTCGATGGCAAAAACTTGTCATATATTTGAGCGAATAATATTTGAGATGTGTTCTTCCCAGCCTCCGAGTAATGTATATATAATTCCTTTATAGCTCTTTAACCATTGTTACTACATAAGTTTGTCGATCTTTCAGTGTTTCTTTGCAAATACATCTTTAAACGTAAAACGAACTTGTGTGTCGTTTGCAAACTTGCCATATATGTGAATATTTCAGATCTATTCCCCTCGGCCTCCGAGTAGTGTATATAATTCCTTTATAATTCTTGAACCATTGTTAATACATTAGTTTGTCGATCTTTCACTGTTGTGTATTAAACAGCGCTGTTTGGTTTGGTAAAACAGCTTTTTAAAAATGTCTCACCGTATTGAGATAGGCCAATTCTTTTCGATTGCTTTCATGCAATGGGCACTGTTGTCGCATACCTGCTTTCAATAAAAATTCTGCAAAATCCTATCTCTAATACTGTCATGTAAACACGCCAAATTTTAACATGGTCATTGTTTTACATGTCCAGAATTTCGAGTGAAAACCATACTGTCGACCTCAGAATGGAAAACCAGCAATAGACAATCCGCAGGACATGTTACGGTTACGTATCGTATCTACGACCACACAAATTATCGGAAGCTCATATTGTCTGACGTATTTCTGCAGAAAACCAATGTCAATGAATCTAATGGAGTTTCTATATTGTATGTCGTATCTAAAAGGCCAAACCTATCGCTGGATAGGACCTGCTTGCCTAATTAGTCACCTGTGAGTGCTGAGCGATGTCATGAATACAGGAGATGTCTTTTTGTCAGCAAATATTTTCGTCAGACAGGATTACCTCGTATTGTAAGATTTGTTGCTGCAGGAAACCAATAGCTACGAATCCACTAGACTTCGTGAATCGTAACTAAAACGGCCAAACTTCTCGGTAGACAGGTCTTGCTCGCCTTTTCCGATTCAGTGTTGAGAGGAAACGAATATGTTTGAATCCACTTGAATTGTTCGGTGGAATGCCGGAAATAAAACGGTTAGACTCCTCGCTAGACAGGCCTCGTGGTTTTCCTTCAACAATGCTTGCTCGTCTTTTCCGATTTATTGCTGCGGGAAAACGAATATCGTTGAATCCACTTGAATTGTTCGGTGAAATGCCGGAAATAAAACGGCTGATGCTAAACGGTGAAATGCTTCGTCTGTGTTCTGCTGGTTCTGTTACTACAGAAAAACAACTGTCGGCAGATCTTTTCACAATCAGGACGATCTCACAATCAGTTACCAGCAATTAGCAAATCTTTGAGTTATTCGATGAAATGCTGTATGCTGTATATTAAACAAGCAAACTCCTCACAAGACAGAAGCTGTCGGAGTTATTGCGAAAAAATGAATAACAGCTGACCTTACAATGAAAAACCTGTAATTAGCAAACACATTAATCCATAGGTTATTTTTTCATAAAATATCGTATTTGAAACGGCCAAAACCCGTCGTGAAGAGGAGCCCAGGTCGTCTTGTTCGAGTGATTGCGGCAGAATATACCAGCTTGATCTCACAATGGGAGACTTGTAATCACAACTTTATGCGTCTGTTTTTTGATGAAATTTCGAATCCAAAACAGTCAAAATTGTCGAAAAACAGGCCTAGTTCGTTTTGTCCGATTTCCTGCTGCTAGAAAACGAATAGCGGCTGACTTCACATTCGAAAGTCGGCTGGCAGAATTGATAGGCAACTTGCACTACGCAAATCTATGAATCTTTATTGGAGTTTTTCGATGAAATAGCATTGTATCCAAGACGGTCAAGATCTTGGCAAGACAGGCCTAATTCACTTTGCTCAAGTTATTTCTGCATAAAAACGAATAGTGGCTGACCTCACATTCGAAAGTCGGCTGGCAGAATTGATTGGCAACTTGCACTACGCAATTTTATTAATGTATGTTGGAGCAGTTCGATGAAATAGTCTCGTAGACGGTAAAAATTGTCGGTAGATGAGCCTATTTCGTCCTGTCCGATTTCTTTCTGCGGCTGAACGATTGTCAACTGACCTCACAATAAAATACCAGTAATTAGCAAATACATTAATCCATAGAGTTTATTTTCATAATATACCGTTTGTAGAATGAGCAAAATCGTCGAAATACGCAAATCTTTGAACCTGCTGGCCTTTTAGATCAAATATCCTATGTAAAAAGGCCAAAACCTCCGCAAGACAGGGCTAATTCGTCTTTGACTTCACAAGACAAAAACTGCAACTTGATGTCCACTTCCACAAATCTGCGTCTTTCTTTATGTATATTCAGAATAACATCGTCATCCAAACTGAATAAACTTGTCGCAAAACAGGTCTAATTCATTGTGCCAGTTTATTTTAGTTCAAGTCACTCTTGACGCCACACAATGGACACCCAGCTATTTTAGAATGTCTGCTACCAAACCAGGTACACAATATTTTGACCTAAGTTCTTGCTGTAGACGAGCCAAAATCGTCACAAAATTCATCAAGTTTACACCCTGCTCGATATCTCGAGGAAATCTAATATCGTGTGTCTTCCTACACAATAGGAAACCAGTAAATGGTAAATCAATGAGTATACGGGATGTTTTTAGTGTGAATGTCGTGATAAAATTGAGCAAAAATCATCACAAAATCGATCAAGTTTACTCTCTGCTCGATATCTCGAGGAAATCTAATATCGTGTGTCTTCACAATGGGAACCAGTAAATGGTAAATCAATGAGTATACGGGATGTTTTTAGTGTGAAAATCGCGATAAAATTGAGCAAAAATCATCACAAAATCGATCACCTGCGGATCTAGTTCAATATCTCGAGGAAAATGTAATATTGTGTCTTCAGCTCTACAATAGGAAAGCAGTCAGATCTGCCAGTATACAGGATGTTTTTCAGTGTGAATGTCTTGATACAAACGAGTAAAAACTGTCTCAAAACACCTGGATTTCACGGAAGTTCGTCTCGTAAGATGTCATACGAAAATGAAGGCTTTCAATCGAAAATGGAAGCCAGCAACCACGAAATCTACTTTCGAAATCAACAATATGTTTTTGATAAATATATTGTAATATGAAGTCCCAAAATCGTAACGAAAACCTGCTGTTGTTTGCTTTTTTCCAGCATTAGTCGATAATCAATTTCGTTCCCTTTATTTACGGTATTTTTAACTGCAAACTGCTAAGGGTATACGAGATATCACGTATCTCGATAGAAGTAGACCCCGAAAAGCTCTATAAAGTATTTCAAACACTTATTTGGTAAAAAAATCTTTGGTGTATTAATTTGAAACATTAACAGATAAAAAGGCATCGCCCGAAGTGCTCGGTTGTGTAGTAGGTACCGACGATTCTTGGGAAGACTTTCTTGGGAACGATGATATTATGTTAATAATGGGCTCAACCAATGCCACTACAAATGCCCAGCAAATGCATTTCCAGTACCCCATACAAAACAGCATATTTGCAGACTTCAAAATGATGAAAAACCAGCAATCGAAAGCGAGGTTATTCTTCAAATTCACGACGTTTTGCAGTTCGATGTCCTTTGAAGTGGCTTTCCAGCAATGCTTCCAGTCCGCCGTTCCAGTCCGCCACCGTTCTTTTTGCCACCGTTCCAGTCCGCCTAGATGTCTATACACTGCAGTCATAAATTGCACAGCAGCCTTTTCAATACGCGATATCTACGAACACAGTAAGGGGTCTGACGCAATAAAGAAACGCTAACATATCTACAGTCCACAGAACTATTCTGAATTCCCTGACAGATGCAACCGAACGAAAGAACCCAGTCCGTCTTTTTGCCACCGCTTGTAAATTGCTCAACCGGCTCTTCAAAACACGTTATCTACCAACACAGAAAGAGCTTTGATTCTCCAGTCCACAGAACAGTTCAGACTTCCCAGATAGATGCCACAGAACGAGCGACTTCTCTTCGTCCAATTTTATGCCAGTGTCTGTTCTGTATTGATGCTAGCTTTCGAATTAGGCCAAGTTATGAGGTATGCATAACTGAGGATTAGCAACAAAACAAATTGTTTTATTACTAGAGGCTGATTATGCGTTCAAGGGATCTATCTCTTCGGATTGACATGCCTGAGATTCTCCAATTGTTGTCAAATTTTTATCAAATTTTCTGCACGCTCTGCTTTCTGTATGTTTCCGTGTGAGGCGGGAGCCGTCAAAAATTTCTGCTTTACCCAGATCTTTATGAGGTATTCAATGAACCATTTCTTCTGGCATTGACATGCCTGAGATTCTCCGATTATTATCGTGAGAGGTTTCTGTGCAAAGAGTTTTCTACCCGTTTCCGCGTGTTTACATCAACAGTAGTCATATTAGCTTTGACAGGCTGCATAAATCAGCATAAACAACAACAAATGTCTGTTTTACCCAGAGCTATGTGAGGTTTTCCAGGAATGGTTTCTTTTGCATTTAGATGCATGCGACTATCAAATTATTGTCAAACCTTTCTATGCTCCCTATTTTCTGTCCGTTCGTTTCCGTGTTTTTACATCAAATATCTGTGTTAAATTATGGCTGGCCAAATTATGAATTGAATCTTAGCCACATAACAAAATTTTGTTATACCAGAGATATTTTCAAGAACCTTATCCTCGGCATCAGATGCCTGACATTTTCGAATTATTATCAAATCTCTATTTTCTGCTAGGTCCCGTGCTTTTAACTCGACTCTTAGCTGCCGAGTTAGGCCTAGCCAAGATAGTATTATGAGGTTTTCTCTGAAAATATTGCTGTTGTCCTGTGGTCTGTATTTGCTGCTATTCTTTCGTGCTTTTAAATCAACAGTCAGAGGTCGAGTTAGACCAAGATGGGGCCAAAAGATGTGAGTTACTGTTTAATTGAAGACCAGCCACAAAACTTTTATAATCTGCCGACCACATGCCGATAGTTTTAATGAGGTTTTCCAGGAACTTTATCTCCTGACATTGAGATTCTCCAATGCCCAAACGTCACTATGGTCCCTATCTCTGGTTATGACGTGTAACGGTAAGATGATCTCCAAATCAAATATATCCGCCGTTAAGTAGTAAAACAGTTGCTGAAATCCTGAAATCTTGATCTTGAAATCTTGATTTTGACCACATTGAACTGCGATTGATTATGATAAGAAAACTCATCAAGTTCATACAAAATATTTGGACGATGTTAAGATGCTCATTCGATGTGTCTGGAATATGTCTGGAATATGTCTGGAATATGTCTGGAATATGTCTGGAATATGTCTGGAATACTGGAATTGCTGAAAACAAAATAATAGATATTCACATCGTTCAGTAAATAGCAGATAGTTACATGGTCAAAGGACAGTTCCATGTTTTTAAAGACCCTGTGCTCCACATGATCCTATGGATGCACGCGCTAGAACCATCAAAATATCATATGGCCGTAAGCAACATATTTTAACGCACAATAGTGGGAACATAAATAGCTGCAGGGAACAAAAGCTTCCTAATCCTTCAAATTATTTTCAGGAATGTCTGTTGTTTCAGTTCAAAAGCGATGGCATAACAACGTTCATTTGAAGATTGAAAAGACAATACAGTTTCACGATTGCTAGGCCAAAACGACTTTCATACAGTATGAAAGTCACTGTGAGACCGTGAAGGATCTTGGGGAGCACAGGGTCTTTAAGTGGCCTTTTCTACAGCATAGGGCTCAAATCTTCAAAAAGATGGGTGTAGGATTCCAAGTACATTTTCCTTTAAATCAAATGGCTTGAAAAGAACTTAGGGACCTTTGCTGCAAATCTGCCGAGGAAATGTTTTGATATCTTGATTATTTTCAAAATGGCGGCATTTATTATATTTGAGGCTGTGACGTCATCAAATTTCTAAATCCTAAGCCAGAAGAGCGACAGATTTTAGAATTCCAACAATATTGTAGACCATCATTAACTGTGGTTTTCTTGAAGATTGTATCATTTTTCCTCTATTGATTTAGGATTTACGATTATATTAACTTTTTCAAAATTTTCCATGAATTCTTTCAACAAAAATAAAAACGCTGCCATTTTGAAAATAATCACGATATCAAAAAATTTCCACGGTAGATTTACAGCAAAGAACCCTAAGTTTCTTTCAAGCCATTCAATTGAAAGAATAATGTAATAGAATTTTACACCCACCTTTTTTAAGATTGAAAGATTTGAGACCTATGCTCTTTTCTACTGGTCTAACAGCAATAACTGTATATTTCATTGAGAAGCAATTCCAGGATGCCGGTGTTCCTGTATTCCATATTCCATGTAATTAGATAGCAATGTTTGGCAGAAACTTTTCTTGATGATATCAAAAACTTGTCGGATTCTTAAAGTTAGTTGACGGAGATAAATAGCTAACTCAGAGCTGCATATGCAGGGGACTGGGTAAGATAAAAATAGATCTGGTATCTTAGCCAATGAAAATTGACCAACTTTGTGTGATCAACAATTTCACGTGATCAGTTTGTTTCTGTGGTTCCAATTTCACGTGATCACTTCAGTCGCACGTGGAAAGGCAAGCGCTGATTGGTCAATTCAATTGTGTACTAATTTCAATTGAGTTGAATTGAAACTATTTTTGGAACGACGCTGGCTTTAGCTCCGTCAACTAACTTTAAAGCCTGGTACATAAATGCCCAATCAATTCACAAATGTTTAACACAGGGAAACAATGTGCAAAATGTTCCTGGCAATGCTAATTAGAGATGCTTACTTTTGATAAATAAAATCTGGTTTTTTCATTCCTTTATTTAACGTTGGATGCAAAACCTAGCTTAATTATAAGTAAATATTCAGCTAATCAATACCAACTAGCAGAACAAATACAATACAGTAAAAACCCGCACATAAGAACCTATGTTTTTGAAATCAGCCTGTTTGGGTTCCTATTCGCGTGGGGGTATTGCAAAATCAGGGTGCAGGTTCTTAACATGGGGTATAGGTTTTTAGATATAAAAAATAGATATCAAGAAGTGTAAATGTTGTGATACATCTGTATAACTAATGCACAATATAACTACAGTATATGGAGCATTAAGACTCATTATCTATACCTGTGCGCAAATTGGAATATACTTTCACTACAATGATCAAATTCATGGCCGATTTTGCTTTTCTTTATTTTTTGTGTAAACCAAAATCTTTTAATAAGAACCTGAACAGAAAATCAGGTTGAAAAGGTTCTTATATCTAGGGTTAGAAATTCCAAATTTCAGGCTGTAGGTTCTTAATAAATGAAGGTTCTTATGTGCGGGTTTTTACTGTATATAACGTGTTTTTAAAATAAAATAAAATTACAATTTATCTATGTGATATATCCTAGATTTGGTATATATTGGGTGCACAATCTACAGGAGCGCATGGACTTGAAATTTGTTTGATTTGTCCTTTGAAGATTTGTAGGTTGTTTGCATTTCTTAGTACGGCAGGTATGTTATTCCAGACCTAACTACATCGATAAGAAACAGTTTCAGTTCCATAACTAACTGTGTTTGGTTTCTTAATAGAAAAAGCTTCACTTCTGAGATTATATGAAGAGAAATCTGAAGATCTCGTTAAAAAAATCAGGTCTTACAACTTACACGTTTTTTTATATATAAGAAACTTGGATCAGGCCATAGTACTAAAAGGTTCTTAATTTAACATGAAAATTTCGGCATTTTAGTACTACAAGTTTCTTAATTTGTTTCCTATTTCTTAAATGCATGAATTATTATGTAGTTTCCAACACTGATGCAGATATGTTTCTTGACATATAAAACATCAGTTGGGAAGAAAAAGTGCTCTATTACGTTCAAACATATTGCTCAAGAATAAGGGTTCAACGACATATTTTCCGTAATATCTTTGAATTTTGCTGTTGAAAGTTGCTTAGCTCTTTCCGAACTTAGTACTAGAGTTCCTTAAATTTTCGACCATCCTAGTACTAGTTTCTTATAAACCAGTTTCTTATAAAAAACGTGTATGTAAATGCCCATTCAATTCGCAACAGTGCAAGAAAGGAAGGCAACGAGGTGTCAAATGTGCCTGGGCAATGTAGAACAGATATTGTGTTTGATAATATAAAAACACGTCATCTCTTGCACCTTATATAAATGGTCATTCAATTCATGAAAGTATCAGAAGACTAAACGTGGCAAAATGTGCTAGTTTCCCAGGTTAGTAAAGATAAACCTTTTTCATAAGGAAACATCTGTCACTTTTAGGAAAAGCGTAGTCTCGGGACAACACAACAATAAATACTAAGAAAACGTGTCTTTGCCCCTACTTTGATGCGAGGTCCGCATGGGTGGTCTCTGGGACGTCATGATTCGAACACAAGATCGATCCTACTCTAAGAATTTTGTGTAAAATAACATGAAAACTCTGTGAACGGTGTAAAGGCTAACGCTAGAAGCCTAGTTTGCGCAGAACGGACTGGGGCTAGGTCTCAGAAGCTCCTCGGAAGTTTGTCGAAACGGCGATTTTGCAGTTTTTAGGTAGGCCATCTGACACAGATATTCCATTATTTCTTAAATGAAAGGTTTATCTTGAAGATAAAATATTATATCTATCTCACAGTGGAACAAACAAACCATTCATATGTTGTAATATTGCAGAGATATAAGCAGGTTTCGAACAGTCTCTTCAGAGTGGATTCATCCCATCCACCAAAATAAATGCAGAAAACAATGGACATGTGCATAAAACAATAGACATTACAGGTTCATACACCCCTCGGCTTGTAAGGTATGACTTAGAGAGAATTCTTTAAATGAAAGTGGAAGGTGGGACGAAATTCATATTCTTAGGATAAAGACTTGAAATCCAGTTGAGAAATGATGAAATTCTTCGTGGTTCAAACTAACCATGTTTATCATTTTCGTTCACTGGGTTTTCATTGGATTATAAATACCAACCATATTGTATCTTATTTCTGAATCCATCATTCATCGGAAACCAACGAAAAAACCGTAAATATTATAATTTCATTTACCTTTGGCTAAGTTGAAAAACCTCTATCTTTTCTCTAATTTTTGGTCGTTGCATAGGAGAAATTTCTTGCTGCTCCTTGGGCTCCTACAGTGGAAGACGAGATCCAACAATCGCTAGAAAAATAATTAATAGGTATAAACAAAGAAAATCCACAAGGGAAAAAATAAAGTAAAGTTAAGTATGATTTTAAGCCACTTTCCTTGTCAAAATGACAACTAAAAGCCAAAATCAGGCCCCAAAGAACTAGGTGGTTGTGTATGTGTCAAAACTATTTTACTTGCCGGGTGAGTCAAAAACTTGCACCTTTTGGAAAATCACAAACATTTGATTATGCTACCCATAATTAACTGCTCCAATTTCCAAAGTTGCTTCGTTTTCTTTCAGGTAAAAAACTTGACTTACACGCATGAATGTGATTTCGACAACGAAAGAATTTTCGAAATAGGATGAAAATTTTCGTCGTCATTGTACCATCCAGTTGCGATTTGATGGTGCAAAACTGATGAAAATCTATGATATGAAAGGGTTAGACCCATTGCATGGTTTGGTATGGAACTGCCAGTCCCTTTCGTTTCTTTTGATTCTTTGTATATTGTATATTGTATTTTTTGTTTCTTTTTTGTTCTGACATTGGATTTGTAGAATTGTAAGTACCGTTCTTGGTGGAGGCAAGATGGCCTTGTGTCCTCTTACGCTAAGAACGATACAGTATTTATGTATTTATATTAGTTAGCTTTTAATCTATTATGAATAGAAAAAAATAAGATGAGCGACGAGGATTTCTTTCTTTTAGTATCAAATAAATCAAAGAACATTTAGAAGACCACTTGGATCCACAAAATGATCAAATCATTCTTGCTCAACTGAAACTTAATAACAAAGCCAGCGCGGACAGAAGGCTTTGATTTCATAGTCTCATAGCCATCTTTGGAAGTATTCTGTAGAAAATAAATAGTTTTTCATTTTACTCTTTTTGTGGAGCAAACCTAGTTTTTATTGACCTAAAAATAATTTCTTAAAGACTCTTGGGCAACCGGCATGCATTGCAACCCTATTTCTAAAGATGGCCTAATTTCATGCTCCATTAAAATAATTTTGTGATGTCGCTCAAGTCAGCACCAAGTCGCTGCAGCTCCAGATGCAGCCATAATGCTCCTCACACGTGTGTTAAACATTGGAATTTAATTGATGAATTCCATGAAATCAAAGAAAAACCAAACAAACGATCGCAATGCATGCCGGTTGCCCAAGAGCCTTTAAATGGTCGCTAAAACAATTTCACGGTGAAAATTATTCGCCTTTAAAAGATGAAAATCCAGTAATAACAACAATCAATCTTATGAGTCCCTTTGTAGTTATGGAAAGTATGAACCTAACATGCATGGATCTTTGCATTGATTTTCGTCAATCAGTTTAGAATTTATGGTGCATTTAATGTTCGTCAAGGCTTAGATCTTTCCTCTCATACATCGTTTCTAAAAACATAAAAAAAAACGCTGTAATTCCAAAAATAATGATGATATCAAAAATGATTTCACTGGAATTATGGCAAAATACCTAAAGTTCCCCTCGAGCAATTCATTTGAAAGAATGGGCAATAGCATTTTACACGATTAATTTTTTTAAAGTTTTGCGAAGGTTCGACGCCTATGCAGTTCTAAATATTAATTGGGAAAATTGAATCATTTTCTGGAAACTAAACTCTAAAATTTACATTTACAGAATTATTATGCCATTTAAATTTCCACGAGAGAATTTTGCATTTTGCAATCTAAACTAGCCTATCCAACACTCAATTAGTTTATTAATGAAAAGGAAAAGGATTGCAGCCATATAATTCGTCGATATGCGTCAATATGGCTAGCCTTTGCGAAGCCTCGACTCCTCCTCCTCAAAGGAAAAATGAGGAGCAGAGGCTGCACGCAAAGGCTGCAATATGGTAAATTCAAAGCCCATGGCAATTCCTGATATCCAACCAATACACTTCAGGTAGTTAAAGATGTGCTTAACGGTAAAAGCTGTTTGCCCTTGAGTGCTCTTAAAGTAAGCCACTCAAATTAATTGCCGAGTTGGTTTCAGTCAGAGTGGGTACTTGATTTCAAGACATTACGCAAATTATCAAAGAGACGGGATCACATAGAACCAGCATGGAAAAAAATGACGTTTTTTTATATTAATAAAACTTAAAATACACAAAAAACAAAACTCAAATTTAATTACTACCGAGGTGGAGGCAAAAAAACATAACGTTATCGAATTGCCTCCACACCCAACATCACAAATTTACTATTATTTTACATGATTTTACAACAAAATGAACCTTACACTACAAAAAACGACTAAAGCCGAATTCACAGTTGAGGCGATTTTCCGATGTGACGCACGCGGCAAAGCTGGATTAATCCAACTTTGTCGCAATGCCGCGGTTTATAGTATCGTAGTGCGTCAAGAACGGCGCCTCAAGTGTGAATTCAGCTTGGGGCCTGCCCTCCTCCGCTCCAGGGAGCTCCAAAATGCGTCTTATGGGTGCGGATGGATTTTGAATTTTTCAATCACATCACAATCAAATCACAATCTATTATCTTTCTTCCTTAGTGGATGCATAATTTTGCCACGCACTTTCTAGAGTTTTCATTTACTGCAAAGTTGCTTCAATTCTTGTAATTTTAGCTATTTCTTGTTTTCACCAATTAAAGTGAAGTGAAGTTGCGGTTTTTAGCGCCAAGAACTGGGAGCGCAGAAGTAGCTAAGCGCTATATCGAGTCCGCGACCCCTTGTCATGACGCTCAACAGGTGCTGATGGGGTTTGAACCCCGTCCGCCTGACATTCTGGCTGGAAAGTCAGTGGATTATCAGTGGATTACAACACGGCTCCACAACACCTTCAACTGTAAATAAATAAATGATGCAACCTGGTTCCGAGGGCCAGTTTCCTACGTCAATGCTGGATTCAGCAGCCTCCTTTTGGGTCATGGGAACGAGGTTGTAAATGATGACGATTATGTAAAGTTTTGCAAATTTTCCATGGGTAATTCGGATACTATTTTTCTTCTTGTGACTTTACTATGAAATTACTATAAAATAATATGATTTCACTCACCCAAATATTGTGTGCTTCTCCTTCACGTCTTTAGGCCATCAACTCAACTTTTAACGAAGAAACCAACCACCAACAACAACATTCCGCCTCCCAACCTCAAATCAAACGAAATGNATGATGCAACCTGGTTCCGAGGGCCAGTTTCCTACGTCAATGCTGGATTCAGCAGCCTCCTTTTGGGTCATGGGAACGAGGTTGTAAATGATGACGATTATGTAAAGTTTTGCAAATTTTCCATGGGTAATTCGGATACTATTTTTCTTCTTGTGACTTTACTATGAAATTACTATAAAATAATATGATTTCACTCACCCAAATATTGTGTGCTTCTCCTTCACGTCTTTAGGCCATCAACTCAACTTTTAACGAAGAAACCAACCACCAACAACAACATTCCGCCTCCCAACCTCAAATCAAACGAAATGATTTTAAAATCGTATTATTTCATAGTAATTTCATAGTAAACTCACAATAATGGTGTTCAAATTGCTCATGTTATGATGCCATCAAAATATCGCAAACCATGTTACCTACAAAAATGATTTTTTCACGTGGCTGGAGAGATTTTGAGATTTGGAAAATAGCAATCATACAAAATTTATTACAGGGGGGGGGGAGAATTGACAGCAAACTGTAAACTTTTTTCGAGGCTGCATTTGGCATAAAATAGTTCTATTTCTAACTCATTTTTGACAAAATATTAGGAAGCCTTGCCAATCCCTGTGCCTGTCTTACAAATTGCAATGCTTCACAAAAACGATTTTTTCAGGGGTTGGAGAGATTTTGAGATTTTGGAAAATAGCAATGACAGAAAATTGTATCTTTATCTGCCATTCCAATTTCAATTGCAGAAGTTTTGTTCCTAACAATTCATAAATATACCACAAATTTATAAAACGCTATAGTGTTGTAAAAAAAACAACAAGTTAGTGAATTTGCGAGGCAAAATCATCAATCAATTGCAAAAGAATGATAAGCAATGAAAATCTGGCTGCACAAATAACAATCCAGCATAGGCATCAAATTTTTGAAAAAAGATTGCACGGATGTTTACTGCATCTTCCTTTTGATTTACTGGCTTGAAAGGAACCTCGGGTACTTTGCTATTATTGTTCATTGGAACTTTTTTATATATTGACTATTTTCAGAATTATAGCGTTTTTGTGTTTCAACCAGTTTTGTGGCTGCGACGTCGTCAAATCGCTAAATCATAAACCAGAAAAGCGACAGATTTCTGCTTAACGCCATATTGTAGACCTTCATAAACTATGGTTTTCTTGAAGATTGTACCGTTTTTCTTCTATCAATTTAAGACTTACGATGATTTTCATTTTTTTCAAAATTTTTCATGAATTTTTCAAATGAAAAAGAAAAACGCTGTGATTCTGAAAATAATCAAGATATCAAAACGTTCCAATGAACAATAATAGCAAAGCACCTGAAGTGCCATTTAGGCCGTTAAATCAAAATGAAGATTCAATTCATACAGACGACATGTCACGTGACTTGATCAATTCGCACTCGAAAATCAGACTTGGGGTAAATGAAGCCATTACAAAGTATAGCGTCGCACTGGGATTTTGAGATATAAATCATAATCGCAATAAATCAATTCAAAAAGCTTGGAGGCTGTTCAAATTATTCAAAAACTTTAGCAGATAGATAGGCGAATGTCTAAAAGGAAGGTTGACTTTGAAAGCGACGAGCAACNGCGACGAGCAACTCACAGCAGAAAGAGTTTGTGCTGCTAACTACGAAATTATCGATGCAAAGGCAAGTTTTCCACAGCTTTCTAGGCCTAAATTTTTGTTTTGCTTTTAAAAACAGCACGTTCGTGTGTTTATTTCGTAGGTTTAGGTCTGACTGACAATTGCTACCTGTCCTTTCCCTACTCACTATCGCAAGGTAGAATAGAGGAGCAATTTTATGCAACTTTTTGCAAATTTCCTATAGATTCCTATAGAAATTTTCTGAACATTTACCCCAAAAACAAGATGGCGTCGTGTTTTCAACGCTGCTGTGACATCATGCCATCTGTATCAATAACCATCCGTGCAATCTTTTTTACAGATTTGATACCTATCCATCTGCAGCAAGCCAGTTCGAGCAAAGACAAAATTGTTTTCCTATGTTCGTAGAACCTGGGTATAAAACCACACTGGGTATAAGACGCTTTGTACATCTGCGTGACCAGAGAACAGACATTTTAGCTATTCTGTGGACAGTCTCTTGCTTTTTCCCCCTTCTCCGTCGTTTTCCGCAAGAGAGACTTGTAGGTAGCAAGTCCAGCTATTCTGCAAAAGAATTTTCTTTTTGACCTCTTTTTTTAATAATCCAAATATGTTTCAAGATGATAAAATGTTTGCTTTCGTTACTTAAAAGGTACACAATGACAGGTTGACAAATCTCATTCTGAGCTATACTCATTAAGCAAAGTTGTAGGTCTTGTCTAGAGCCACTATTTTGGAATGTTTCATTATCCTTCAAGTCTACAGTGACATTTGGCGTTTCTTTCTGACATTTATGACCAAACTAGAAGCTTAACATACAAAAAGAAATTAGTCTGGTAATTATCAGTGCTTTTTGCAGCATGCTTCAAAACCAGGCGGCGATAAAAAAGTCTAAATTTGCTAATTTTAAAACCAATCCCAAGATCAGCTGTACCTGGGAAAATAATTTGGTCTTTGATCTACTTGCCAAAGAAAGAAATTTAAAGATTGGCCATGTAATCAATTTTTGGTGATTTTTCAAACCGGAGTACTCCTTTTTGTTTGGGACAACCGGTAGTTTTTATTAAGAAAACTTCTTTCTTTATAAAAACAATAAAATTATCAAATATCAGAGAAGGCGATTTGAAACGCTAACAGTCTTAGTCATATCACAGACTTAAGATTATGCGAAAATATTTACAGATCATAATACCGTGAACAGAGAACTGTAAAGCTAGTTTCATGACAGCGCTATCTGTGAAAAACTGTGATATAAAAATCTCTGTACTGTGTAGATTAAAATGCTTATTGAAAGAAAAAGCGCGATCCTAAGTCGCCCAATAAGCTAGTGTATGTTATAGATTTCTTGGTTTCTTTTGGAGAGAAGAAAGGCATAGTCAAAATTTGTGAAAACAACAATTTTAATATGAGTACTTAATCCATTTTAAATGAATTCCTGAAATTAATACTTTGGTTGATCTTTCCCAGGAGTAGGTCATCATAATTCTCTCGTTCTGGCTTTCAGGTTGGAAACTGATACACGTATCTGTTTTGTAAGAAACTCATTATAAGAAATTCAACTCTCAGATCACCAGCAAATTAAGAAACTCGAGTACTGGAAAAATACTAGAAGCGATCAGAAGAGGTCAATTTGTAGTCAAGAAACTTTTTCAATGTTTCGTTACGAGTTGCAAAATGTTTTCAAACAAACATGTATTACCAACCCAAATAATACTAAAAGGCATAACTTTGTTCATGACTTGGTTCTTTTTTAGCAATTCTCTTGGGTCAAAAGTTATATTAGCGATCCTCAATGAAATTCAATTTTTTGAAAAGTTAAGAAACTCTTCCAGAAATTATTGCTATAAGAATTTGGAGCAAATTTAAGAAGCCAACGCTCAGGGGCTCAGAGCCAACTTTCTTATAAAATAATACTATTCCCACAAATACATTGCCGTTCATAAAACGATGCAATAAATTTTTTAAACTTAAGAAACTACCCTACCTGAATTAAAAACGCTAAGAAACGTTTGTAATTTGCAGCTATAATTTTCTTGGGTCACTCAAAATGTTTTGACACTGTACAATGTTCTGTTAAATATTTATTTTGAGATCTTACTGGGAGCTTTGAAAGCCCTTTTACCAACAGTGAATTAAATCTACATTAAGAGCATGAAAGATATGAGAAACTCATAAGAAACTTTTGTTAGCAAAACTGTCCTAAAATTTAAGAAACCATTTACCAGCTCCGGACTTGTGTGTTTCTTATAAAAAAAGAGTGTAACTACGTCTAAAATTGTTTCAGTCCACCCTTGACACAAATGCACCTGGGGAAATTTTCGAGATCGAAAACAAGCTTAAAGGACAATTCCAAAAAAAGAGTGTAACTACGTCTAAAATTGTTTCAGTCCACCCTTGACACAAATGCACCTGGGGAAATTTTCGAGATCGAAAACAAGCTTAAAGGACAATTCCGGGGGGTTGGTATGATTGATGATAAAATGAAAGATCATACTTTTAAGAATGGTGTATCATACTTCTTACCAACTTTTTTTATGTCTTTTCTCTGCGAAATTACATTCACAATCTGTGACAAATGCGTAGTGACGTCATTAAGCACAGGGTCAGAGTGTTTTCTGACGTCACGTTCAACGCGAGAATGAAGCTGCCGTATTGTTTTCTTGCCTCTGAATCGTGACTAACCTCCTTATCGTGTACTCGTGGAAAAAATGGAGGCCAATGGAGGGACATTTCGCCTAAATCACCAAGATTTTTATTGAATTGGCAGCTGAAACACAAGTCTAAATGTGGAAAAAAGTTTGTCATTTGATTCAGGAGATGGTAAAGTTTGTTTTCTAAAATCAATTTTACAAACCCTGGAATTGTCCTTTAAATGTTGATGATTTTTCAATGCTTCATTTTTCTGCGCCACCCGGAACTCATCTATTATTTAAATCTATTATTTTCGAATTGATTCTTTGATTGATATGCTTCATTCATCGCTAAGATACAACTTCCAGGCTTTAGACACGATATTCCACTTTTCATAATACACACATTTGAGTATTTGGACGTATGCAAATATTTTCCTAGGCAACTCTTTGTTCCAACCACACAACAGAATTTCGTAAATTGTTTTCTATTGCGACAGCTGGAAATAATTCTCCAGCTTCAGGAATCCGCCATATAAACAACTTGTTATCGGCAATTCTGTTAAACTCTTCATTGCAAAACAAGACGCATAGGAAAAGGTAAGTGGTCTCCAGTTGTTAAAGCTCATGCGTGTCTCGAGTCCAGCATAGGGCTCACATCTTTAAAAAGCTAGGTGTAAAATTCTCTTACATTTTTCTTTGAATTAAATGCCTTGAAAGGAATTTAGGGTACTTTCCTGTAAATCTGCCGTGGAAATGTTTTGATATCTTGATTGTTTTCAAAATGGCGGCATTTATTATATTTGAGGCTGTGACGTCATCAAATCTATAAATCCTAAACCAGAAGAGCGACAGATTTCTGCTTGCCACCATATTATAGACCTTCATAAACTGTGGTTTTCTTGAAGATTGTATCATTTTTGCTCTATTAATTTAGGATTTACGATGATTTAAATTTTTCAAAATTTTCCATGAATTCTTTCAACAGAAGTATAAACACCGCCATTTTTCAAATAAAAGAGATATCAAAACATTTCCACGGCAGATTTACAGGAAAGTACCCTAAGTTCCTTTCAAGACATTCAATAAAAAAAAATTAAATAGAATTTTACACCCACCTTTTTAAGATTTGAAAGATTTGAGCCCTATGCTCTCGAGTCCTGAATAAACGTCTCTCCCCGCTTATCAATTTTTTGGAAAATATCCACCCAGGACATGCTTATTCCAGACCCCCGTTTATTAATTTAGAGCTTCTTGAAATGTGAAACATGTGAAATCATCTTTCCTGAAATGTGACTTAACTGCATTTTTCATTGTTAAAGGGAATAACCTGAGTTAAAAGATGAGATCTCACTCTCATAGGTTTATAAATAGCCTATTGTATTTGATAATCCAGCAAGTGGGCAAAGAAAGCAAAGCCAAAGAAAACAATGGCGTGTTTTGGTTTTTCTTTATCCTATTTATAGACGGGCGCCTTATAGCTCAGGCCACTCACTTTAATAGTTGCTATAATTTTTAAGTTGTTTTTACAGTAAAAATACGTGTGCCTTTCGTCCCATTACAGAACTACCAACCATTAAACTCTTATCAACAAATCCAACGGCAGAGACCGGCTTTTGAATGCTCTTCGAGCCTACGATGTAATACATATTTTCGGTAATACCTTTACCGAAAAATTTACACTTTTCAAGGGTTTTTTAAAGTAAATGAACGGAGATATATCGATCTGGTCTAAACATAGCACAAAAGAACGGCACGCGCCACTTATGTTCCTATTCTTTTCATCGATCGAAAACATCAAATACAATAGGTTCTATTTACATGGACCCAGTCCCCCTAGCTAAGTTGCCTTTTAACCCCGTTGATTTACTTTAAGGTTACTGTAACCCTTCAGACAGCGATTAAGAAACTCTACTTTTCACGGCCGTTCCTTAAACTATGCCAAACAAACTTATGTGTTGTTCGAAGCAGAATAAAACGTAGCATACCATAAAAATATAACCAGTTGATTAAATAAAAACGCAAATGATTTATTCCAGATTTTAGGCGAAATCGACCACCCTTACAAAAAATATTGGTGTACCTCATCGGGCATTGTTCGACCAAAACTATCTATTTACTTAAGACTTAAGGTCCTGAACTGCAAAACTATGTCACACATTTTTGATAAAACGTACTGTCTAGAAATAATGCAATTTTAAATTAATGTTAATGTCTGAAATGTCTTTTTTAACTTTTAAACCCTTATAAAAGTTGGACCAGTGGATCTATCATAAATCGCTGACACCGTTGTGGCGCAGTGGTGTAATCCTCTGACTTTGCAGCCAGACCAGTCAGGTGGACAGGGTTCGATTCCAGGTAGAGCCCCACCATTTGAGCGTCATGACAAGGGGTCGCGGACTCGATTAGGTCTTCTCTACTTCTGCCATCCCAGCGCTTGGCGCAAAAAACCGCAACTTCACCTTCACTTCACCTTCACCGTTTGGTAGTTATATGCTTTGTGACCCTGTATGCCAAGTGTCAAGCGATTTGATTGGCCCGTTAGGTACACCAAGATTTTTTAGTACCCACCAGTACCCCGGAATCTTGTTTCGAGAAATCAAGCTTTTATCAAATTGAAGCAGAACGTGCGGGAAAAACGATTATGCTTGAAAGTGCAAACATAACGCCGCAGGTCAAGCAATAANGCTGTACAAATAGGGAAACTTTTTTGAATCCAATTTTTCAAAAAACAAACTTGCAAGTCAAATAAATTTAGACTCAGTGCAATGTATACTCTCGTGCACGTGAAGCTTAACATAGAGAATATTTTGAATTAAATACTGGTAGATAGCAAGCTAAAGACTAACCACATAATCTTCAGTGTATCCTAAAAAAAGGAAATTCAATTCAAAGTGGGGAGAACATTTTACAGAATGCTAAGAGGTAATGAGAGGCTATCTTTAAAGGTCTCCAAATTTCGGTCGAAACGGTGATTTTGCAGTTTTTGATAGGCAATATCACACAGAAATTCATCTGCTTTTTTTCAAAATGAAAGCGTTATTTTGAAGATAAATCCTTGTACTTCACAGAGGAACAAACCAAATATTCATATCTTTTACGATTGCTCGGATATAAGTGGATTTTTAACGGTCACTTTTTAGTGGTTTGGGTGAAGCCACCAAACAAACTGCTAAAGACAATGGACACATGCCTGAAACAATGGTGCTTACAAATTTGTTTACAGTTTGGCGACGGAGACCCTTTAAAACATGGAATCAGGAGTCTGGAATCCAGATTCAAGATTCCATGTTTTAAATGTTTTAAAGATAGTCGTAAATGAGAAATCTGATTTCAGGCCTTTCATAAAATTTTCATAATAAAATTTAGTTGTCATTTGAAAATTAAAAATTCCTTTTAGAAAATAATTGCAGGCATATCTGTTTATTTCTACCTATCTTAGGAAACAGTAAGCTGATTAAATTTTCTAGATTTTCTTATTCAATATTTTCAATAATATTGAAGGTGAAACTAATCCTTTTGCAGGTGCATTAAAACCTAGAATTTTAATGATAAGGCATCAAGTTGCTTAAACAAAATTGTTGTAAAGATTAGAAGATTATACAAATATCAATGAACAAAGGATAATGTTCTTATTTGACTTGATTTTGAACAAGAATTAATTTTTTAGGTGCTTTGTAAGAAGATAAAAGCTATGACAAGGAGGATTCAAATAATTTCAAAAATGTTGTTTTGGAGTCTTTATTAAATTTTTGGGCTGTTTGTAAACCACAAAATCACGAAACGAAACAGCGAAATAGCGAAATCAGGAGTTTGCCCTTCAGCTTCTTTGAAAATCCAGGGCGGGGTACATAACATGTTGAGGGTGTGGGTATGTGCCGCCCATATTGGTGGGTTTTTGGCCCATATTGGTGGGTGGGTTCTTGTGGTTTACAAACAGCCAAATTTTTTGCTTTGGATTTGAGCATTCTGTTTTTTAAGATCTTTATGAATCTTTCCTTTCTGATAAATTTCAAAATAAAGGATCTTTCATAACTTATAATTAACCTACACACTGAAAAAATACAAATAACAAATAATTTGCTTTATAAACCAGAATTCAATTCATTATTAATCCATCAACTGCTCCAGTAATGCAGATCTTTTTGCCACACAATTGTTGATCAGTAAATTGCCTTTTATTTATACAGACTCCTGTCTGCTCCTTTAATTTCTTTTCTAAGCTACACGTATTTTTTATAAGAAACTCTCAGATTGCTAAAAAAATTGGAAACTCCAGTACTGGGAAAAAATTATTTTAGCAACTATTTATTTTAGTCAAGGAAATCCTCAGCATATGTCTACATTATTTTGACCTGTTTCCTGCATCATATTACTCGGAAGGTGCTTGGGTGATGCCTAAACATTGGTAAGGCTCCAAAAAACTTTGTTTTGAAATGTTTAAGGGGGCACAGGTAGTAAACATGAAGATTTTTATGGAACTCGTAAGAACCTCGTAAGAAACTCTGAGTACTCGAAATCTGATAATTCTAAGAAACTTTCAGCACTGGCTCAAACCCTTAGTGAAAAAATGTGTGTATTCAAAGAATGTGGGAAGCTAGCAAATATTTACAATACTGATATTTTGTGCTGCTCTCCATCCAGCCATTAGCCTCCCCCCTTGCAATAGAGAGTTTGCTAACAATAAAATCGTTTTTGACGTAAGCAGCTGTGAAGTTGAAATCAGAGCACTCTAGCCACAGGGTAGCAGCATCTTTTGCCCAGCAAACACCACATTATGGAATTTTTGAGCTAGTTATTAATCTAGCCAAGGCATGCCAAGGGAAAAATTTCCAAAAAAATGGCACTAGCAAATGGTACCATTTTGAAAATGCTGGTGACACACCCTTACCTAAAATATGGTATGAACCCCCTCCCCCATGATTTTGCAGTCTACCTTCAATATCCAAATGATTTTTAGTATAAATTCAATGAGGTCTTCAGTAAATTTCACATTCTGACCCAGCAAGCACCAAGAAGGAAGTTACACAAGTTTGAAGCTGTCATCTCAAGATGAAGTAATATTAATTAGGAACAACACAATGCAACACAACAAAAACAACAGCAAATATGGTACGATTAATGATGATACACATATTCATTTTACATTTACATCATTGCAAGCACCCTTGGAAGCGCCGTTGATATAGTGCCCTCTTCATATATTCATCTGAAGTTTGCCTAGGCCTATAAGCCTTTATTTTAGTTGTTAGCGTATGCAAAATATAAAAAACAATATATAAACCTTTATCATACCATTTTGGACCTCGTTTGGTCATCAATGGTTCCTTGTATCATACCAACTGCTGAGTGATCAAAGTCACAGTGTGACTCTGTCACACTTGACGTGCGTGATGGCGCTAGGCCTAGGCCAACCTTTTATAATATTCTCTCTATGTCTGGTGGGGCAAAATATTAGGTTCTGAAGAATATTAGAGACAAACCGAATCTTACATTATTAAAACACAAACAGACTTACCTGGCTTACTTTACCTCCCTCCGCCTGTTGCCTTCGTTAGGAGCAGCAGAGCCAAACAGAAGAGCTGCTCTGGTCATGTCAGTCATAGCTTTGGGCAAGGACTTAGGCCAGTTTAGTTTTGCGTTTCCCGCCAAAGTTCACATGGGGTCTGGACACTAATCTCTAAAAGGTAGCCTTTCTGTGTTCCACGGATACTTCTAAGGGATTACTTCCTTCTAGTGGAATTTTCCGATCAAAAGTCACCGAGCCATAAATTCCTGTTCAACTTCAAAGCGATATCTTCTCCCGTAGTCTCTGATTTTTCCGACCAAATATTGTTGAAGGCAAGTGGACTAACAAATGCGTTGACAGTCCAAAGTCTGTCTCGAATTAGATGTCACGTGAAAATACTGGTGAATAAAACAATAGACCATTTTGACATTTTAGAAAAGAGTCTGTGGAGAGCAATATTTTTCTAGTAAATGGCTGACACAAATCTGGTAAATGGCTGTCATGGGGCTTTAAAGAATGATAAATTTACATCTACAAATCTGTTGGTTTTAAGTTCATTAAGTTCACGTTGAAAAAATAAAGAAATAATTGTCCATAATGTACCCAAAAAGATGTTCTGTGACCATAAGCCTCGTAACAAAAGAGATACTCTCTCTCCAACCTCGAATCAAACAGCTTTGGTGTTTGGCGGGAAAATATTCGTCATTCTTTCTATTTACAAGATTAAACGAAGAAAGATGAAATAAAGTGTCATTACAAAATCTTGGAAATAACTGTTCCTTTTGAGTTGGGCATTCTGGAAAAGATACAAATTCAGTATTGTGATGAAATAATGTCTCGACCCGTGGATATATTGCTTGACGAAGTGGTCTCTATGCAGTTGTTTTACCATGAAAATTGATTTGACTTGAAACGAACTTTAGGTCCATTTAAAGAAGAGTTTTGCATGAGTAATTTTGAGTTGCCGCAAATCTCACGTGACATCTCATTTGAGACAGAAATTAGCTTTAACATGTTGAAACGCTCCTAAACCTGCTTGCAATAGTTGTGAAATACAGAACCAAGTTCTACTTTGTTCAACAGGTGCATGGTCTAAACAACTCTGAATAAATTTGTTGAGACATTACGAGAAAAGTTGCAGAAAAAAACATTTTTAAACAATTGTCCAAATATATCTGCTTCTCACGCAATGTTTGCAACGTTGCCAAACATAAAAACATTGCTTGGTGTAAAAATCTCAAATGTTGCAGGGCCGAAGCCAATGGGGGGCCGGGGG
>REGM01000173.1:117486-136299 GCA_004194415.1 Aurelia aurita
TTTTTATAAAAGCGTAGATGATTTTTATGGAATGGTATGCCCCTCGTCCTGGTATGTGGTGCTAGACAAGTATAATTCTTCAAGTTCTCAAGTACGTGATCTTCACATTTGCAACAGTCAGTTGTCTTGTTTGCTGGTAGTTTCTGTGCATTTCCCAAAACTTTCCCCCAATCGACTGTAAGATGTTCTCCTATCCATACTCCTGATCATGTCCTAAAAGAAAAATACATTAATTGTTAGTCTGATTTTTCGAGGAATTTTTAATAGGGTTTAACCCCCAAAAGTACATAAACCCATTACCCCTCTATAATATTCCATGTCACAACTGATATAAAAATGCTATTCCCATTGATTTAGAAAACTATGGTCGGTTGAATAAATGCCGTAGCATCGACCCATGGATGCCATATAAATAACCATGGCCATGGGTGCTTTGATGTGTGTTCAATCAGCAATAAAACTTCCCCTTCATTCCCAATTGATTGAAAGATCAAGAGAAATCCGAGGTCGAGGAAAAAGAGTTTTCTAACGACTTATTTTCCCCTTGTTTTGAGGTTTAAGCGAGAGAATTTAGGCCGACTCTCTTATCGAAAGTAAACAACGTCATTATAAGTATAAGAAGCTTGGCTGCAAAAATGATTACCTGAAAGGAAAGACTGGAGTTCCTAACCAACAAATGCATCCACTCATTGCAATGCTCACCATCAATTACAGTTGCTTTAATTTGCCTTTGATTCCAGAGTTCTCTGCTTCGCTTCGATGCTGTGTGTTTTAGGCGCCTGGCCACTGGCTTAAACAACCCAAAGGCTTTACAGCAAAGCAGGTATCCATCACTACAGACAACAAGTTTTGCACGATAAGTCCAATTCATGATTGCTGATGAATACTGCCTTCCATCTTCCGTTGCAAAAAACGTAACCAAGAGCATATTTAAGCCGACTTTAAATCGAGTTTCAGGGAGAAACTTGCAGTGCGTCCACTACAATAACTGCAGCAACCTTTGTTCTTTCGATAAGGCCTTTGAGAGTTGACAAACCTATAACGTCACAGAGGTCTGGTACGCAACGGTCTGACCGCGTTCGAGTTGTAACACTTTTTGAGAAAAATTTTGCACTTTGGAAGCTTCATATCTCCAAAATTATAAGGCGGATGAAAAAACCGATTGCACCATTGGAATGAGAATGAAAAATTCTATCAAAAGGGAAAATAAAAAATTTCGCTTCATAGGCACTTTAACCTTGCACAAACCCTTTAAGTGAATTCATAAGTATATAACGAAGGAAGAAGAATATATCTAAACGAAATATATCTTGCGGATTTTATTTATTTGATCCAGAAGCCGAGCAGAAGGCATTACAATTCTCGTGTATTTAAGGTGTAAATAAAACACTTATTACTCAGCTTCTGAATTAGGTAAATAAGATCTGCGAGGTAGATGTTTAAGATGTATCCTTCTTCTTTGATAAATATTCGTGATATCACTAAAAACCCTTTTTGCTTGCACAACGCAATAGTTAGCCATACTGGTTTCACGGCATCTTCTGCGGCTTCGTTTGTTTTGATTTGTTGCTTGAGAGAAGTCTCTTTGTCTGCAATCGCTAATCGCTCTGAAATGGCGTGTTATTCAAAAGCAAATGATGCTATTGTTCTATTGTTATTATAAATCTGCCCTTGTTATGAAATCTATTCTTGAAGCTGTTACAAAATTCGTCCTTAAAGTGAGTGACCTGAGCTTATAAGGCGCCCGTCTATAAATAGGATAAAGAATAACCAAAACACGCCATTGTCTTCTTGGCTTTGCTTTCTTTGCCCACTTGCTGTATTATCAAATACAATAGGTTATTTATAAATCTATGAGACCTCATCTTTTAACTCAGGTTATTCCCTTTAATTTTGTCATCTGCTATGGTAGAGCAAATGATTCTGTCTTTATTTCAAGGCAAGAATAGAATTAAACTAACAAGTGCTCAGCTTCTCAGATTGACACAACAAAACAAATTCCAGACACTGATGATTCGATGTCCAAGTGGCTTCTACTTTTAACATCTGTGCATATTTCAACATCCCATTTTCGCATGCAACAGGATTGACTCAGTCATCTATAGGTTTCAGTTTATTCTACGTTCTTATTCATTTAGATTTGCTGTTTGACTAATTGGCCGTAGAAATTTCCTTGTTTACAACTTTGTGAACAAAAACAATTCTTTTTTCATGAATTCGCCTTAGTCGTTTTAAAGGCTGGTTCCCACTGCGTGATGGACTACCATCGCTTTCCTCATCGCCAACTTTTCAAATTCAATGAAAATTCATCTTGCACTGGGAACGACATTTGACTGTAAAGCCTGATTTACGACCAGTGATCATCAGGCTTTACAGTCAAAGGCCATTCCCTTCCCAGTGCAAGATGAACTTCATCATATTTGAAAACATGGCGATGAGGAAAGCGATGATAGTTCATCGCGCAGTGGGAACCAGCCTTAAAGGGTCTGTTTCAACCAGCATACATTGCACATACCATCTCTTCTCTTGGTTGGCATTTGTTTTCGCCAGTTTCATGAGCCAACCAAGTGATGGCACCTGCAAAGCATGCTGGTTGAAATGAACCCTTTAACAGACTTTATACTTTTGGTAATATAATACCCTAAGGAACATTTCGGTCGCTCTGCTACTTTAGTTTAGACAATAGATGCGTCTGATTCCTGTCTGATATACTTATTACAATAAAGAACGATCAAGACAGTTCCAGGACATGTAGACAATGTTATCTTCATATGTTTATTATGTTTTAATCCCGACAATTCATCATCTTTTAAACAACCTGCCATCAAAAATTAAGTGATTTGTCGCTCCTTCGGCGCTCCCTGCTCCTTATCGACTTTACCTTCACCAACAACAAACTTACAGCCTGGTCTGGACTGCATGCGCGTGAGATTCAGTTTCATTTGATTATCAATCCATTCTACATACAATTCTAAACAATTACAATACAATTAAATACATAGCAATATTAAAATTATCACATCAAAGGGTCACAGAACTACAAACTAAAACAAAGGAAAGGACATTACATGATTATATATAGGATAGAATTATGGAGGAGCTCTCTAAATAGGTAAACTAATCGAGAGAGAACCCCCCATAAAGACATTATATAAGTAAGATATACAAACCAGATGAGCCTCAACAATTATACAAATTAGACATATGAGTCAAGGTTTTCAATTTAGACCGAAAAATTGAGATAGAACCAGCAACACGTATGAAAAGTTAAAGGGTATTCCACAATATAGNAACAATTACAATACAATTAAATACATAGCAATATTAAAATTATCACATCAAAGGGTCACAGAACTACAAACTAAAACAAAGGAAAGGACATTACATGATTATATATAGGATAGAATTATGGAGGAGCTCTCTAAATAGGTAAACTAATCGAGAGAGAACCCCCCATAAAGACATTATATAAGTAAGATATACAAACCAGATGAGCCTCAACAATTATACAAATTAGACATATGAGTCAAGGTTTTCAATTTAGACCGAAAAATTGAGATAGAACCAGCAACACGTATGAAAAGTTAAAGGGTATTCCACAATATAGAGCCAAAATATTGTACTGTTTTGGAACTCTGTTTTGAGTCCATAGCGGGTGGTCCTTTTCAAAGAAATGAATAGGTCACTTGAGATTGGTCTGCATACGTGTGAGGAGCCTTGAGAAATTTTCTCAGCCGTTAAAAGGTATTTACCCACATTGTTGCAAATTGTGCACCTTTGGGTAGCCTGGAGTCAGGTTCACTATGCCATGAAGACAAAATTGTATGCCTGAGGACACGCTGTATGGAAAGCATTTTGATACCCCCCCCCCCCCCCCTCCCCTTGGTGACACAAACATGCCTCAAAGCAAGTCGTAAACTTCAATATCTATTGGTAAAACAATCAAGACCCCCCCCCCAGAACAAAAATATAAGTTTTAAAAAATATTTAAAGAATAAGAAGAAAGAAATGTACTGTTTTTGCATGGATTAACGATGATTTTCAAAAAATTCTCAGACCTTAAGATTTCAATCAATCAATCAATCAACCTCAAGATTTCGAGGTTTCTCGTCAGTTAGGCTTCTGTGGAATCCAACTGCCTTGCATAATGAGATCCACTTTTTACTCAAAACAAAAAGGCAGCGAGCACAAAACTTTATTTAAAGACTCTTTGCTAACCATGATCCTTTGTCCGCCGAATGAAAAGCAAGACAAAGAGAATTTAGGCCAAAAATGACTTTTAGATAATACGAAAGTCGACTTTGGCGCCACGAAGGATCATGATTAGCAAGGGCCTTTAAGCCTCTATGCTTTATCGCCCCGTTCTTCTACTCGACACAAAAATACGTCATGCATTTTGATTAAATTTTTCTACCAAGTGAGACTTTTGCAATCTTATTGAAACGATACCCACGCGTACAAGAAAAGATAAATGATTTCTATTGCAAACCACTTCGAGATAAATGAAAGTGCAAGGAATAAAAAGCATTTGATCACAAGATTCTGAGTCGGCAGTGTTTAATTGGAGGGTAGAAAGAAAACAACGATGACTTATACAACTTTAGAGATTTGTAAACACCTTACAAACTAGTTCGCGATAAATTCTTTCATGTGCCCAGGAGATAAACTATCATTAATAATTGATCAATAGCGTTAGGCTCAGTGTTGTTGTAGATATAATCAAAGTAAAGCACGCCCTTGGCACAGTAGATTGCATCAGATAAGATTTCCCACCCAAGAATTGAAGTATAAGAGATATTCATGCTAGTTAGAAGAGATTATTGTTCAGCGAACTTGCCAAAGAACTGGAATGAGTCTTAGGACTGAGATATCTCATAGAGGAGAAATGTAACGTCAATGGTAACGTGAACTGGGATAAAGGAAAACTGTGAAAGTAAGTTAAATTGTTCTAAATATATCTTCTGCTTGTTATTATTAGCATGAAATCAAACTTTGTCACGAGCTAAAATCTAAGCAATTATGATTTTGCTCAAGATAGGACTTCGTTACCAGTGATGCTTGATCTACAGGGTGTTCCAAATTGTGTCTCGTTCGTGTGACTACTGTGGAGGAGCTGTGACTTCAATCGTCCCGTATTTTACACAGTTGCATAGGATATCCTTCAACTTAGAGTTTGAGACCTTATGTGAGTCAATCTGACATCTGGTTGCTGATTTATGTTATAACAAAGCCAAAATAAGTGGTTACTTCAAAAACAGCACTTCCTTTGCTCTCCAGAAATGTCAGAATCAAGTAAACTTTGAAAGAAATTGTTCTAGCGTTGTACTTGATTTTTCTCTACATTTGTAAAAGTTTTTTTAATAGCGTTGTCTTATGAATAAACAACACTTTTAACCCTTCCAAAACTGTAGAAAAAATTTAAATACAATGCTAAAGTAGAACCCCTCCTTTCAAAATTTACTTGATTTTATTATTGCTGGAGAACAAAGGATGTGCTGTTTTTGAAGCAACCACCTATTTTGCCTTTCTTGTAACATTAATCGGCAACTACTTGTCAGATTGATTCAAACAAGGTCTTAAATTCTACGTTGAAGCCTATCCCATGCAATTTTATAAAAAACCGGACAATTGAAATTACTGTTCCTCCGCAGCAGCCGCACAAACAGGGCTGATTTTTTTTGGGACACCCTGTATGTAAGCTGCATGCACTGGCTGCATGTCGTTCATACACAACTGCGCAAATGCGCATCTTACGCAAGCGAAGCCCACCCACTGAACTCCTCTAATTTTTTGATGCGATAATTTTGCTTTCAAAACCTGCTTTGGAATTATAGATTTTAAACCATCAACTTGGCAAGAACGATTGCTTTTTTCAGTTTATTGTTTGCTAATAAGTTCATCTATGATTCAATAAGCTATTGACTGAAATTTTAATTTAGATTTAAGTTGCTTGTACGCATTTGTGAGCTTTCTGGACAGCATTCACTTTGCAGACTGGACGAATTTACGTCAAACTTTAAAAATTCATGCTGAGTGCATTAGAGTACCAGCAATAAAAAATTCTAAACTGTAGTTCTTGTTTTGATTTCTTCATGACCTCAAATAAAAATAAAGCATATTCTTGCATGCAGTGAAAGTTTCAATAGGTAGATGATTCCACTAAAGATGCCGTCAGCAAACTTTTTACCATGCTGACTTGCGCTTCAAAGAATTTTGATTAATCTGATTGGTCGATTTGGCATCGCACGCAAAGGATCATGGTCAGTCATTCATCACATGCTGTTAAAAAGGCATATTTAGTTAAAGCAAAGTATGTTCTATGGTTGGCGTTCAGGGTCCGTGCACGGGCAGCAGTTTCCTGCAAGGTATGTGTTAAGAAATAAAGTCATAATCATTTTGAAGCCTCTATAATTTCAAAATGCATTTGACTCAACTTTATAAGACAATGCAGTGCCGTGGTGACCATTTAGACTCATTATTTTCGTGTTTTAGACTCATTACAACAGCAATATTAATTCAATTCAATGAGTGAAAGTGAAGGGACTTAAATCGTGCGTCTAGTGACCATTAACAGCACCGAAAGATTTTGTTCGTTCTTAATATTCAGATTTGATTCCACCGTCCACCTGTTGATGAGAAAGCAATGTTAGCAGGAAATAAATGTGCATTTTTTTACTCCAAAATCAGCACTTAGACACTCTTCTCCGCAGAGCCATTAGATGGGAGAGGGAGCAAGGTGAAGGCAGGAATCGCCGTGCCAAAGTTGCAACGAATCCTCACAGAGAATGGTTGTCTTTTTCATTTAGTTGCTTCAGAATATGTCTACATAAAAGCCAGAAGACCAGGACTGTGCAGACAGAAAGAGTTAGATTTATCAGGACATTTCAAGGAAGTTTGTCAAACAAGCACCAAGGTAGAAGTTCTTTGTCTCACCCAGTAAATCATTTTCTTTTTTTATAAATTCCATAATAATNGTTCCTCCGCAGCAGCCACACAAACTGGGCAGATGTTTTTTGGGACACCCTGTATGTAAGCTGCATGTCAGTCGTACACACCTGCACAAGTGCGCATCTTACGCAAGCGAAGCCCACCCACCGAACTCCTCTAATTTTTTGATGCGATAATTTTGCTTTCAAAACCTGCTTTGGAATTATAGATTATAAACCATCAACTTGGCAAGAACGATTGCTTTTTTCAGTTTATTGTTTGCTAATAAGTTCATCTATGATTCAATAAGCTATTGACTGAAATTTTAATTTAGATTTAAGTTGCTTGTACGCACTTGTGAGCTTTCTGGACAGCATTCACTTTGCAGACTGGACGAATTTACGTCAAACTTTAAAAATTCATGCTGAGTGCATTAGAGTACCAGCAATAAAAAATTCTAAACTGTAGTTCTTGTTTTGATTTCTTCATGACCTCAAATAAAAATAAAGCATATTCTTGCATGCAGTGAAAGTTTCAATAGGTAGATGATTCCACTAAAGATGCCGTCAGCAAACTTTTTACCATGCTGACTTGCGCTTCAAAGAATTTTGATTAATCTGATTGGTCGATTTGGCATCGCACGCAAAGGATCATGGTCAGTCATTCATCACATGCTGTTAAAAAGGCATATTTAGTTAAAGCAAAGTATGTTCTATGGTTGGCGTTCAGGGTCCGTGCACGGGCAGCAGTTTCCTGCAAGGTATGTGTTAAGAAATAAAGTCATAATCATTTTGAAGGCTCTATAATTTCAAAATGCATTTGACTCAACTTTATAAGACAATGCAGTGCCGTGGTGACCATTTAGACTCATTATTTTCGTGTTTTAGACTCATTACAACAGCAATATTAATTCAATTCAATGAGTGAAAGTGAAGGGACTTAAATCGTGCGTCTAGTGACCATTAACAGCACCGAAAGATTTTGTTCGTTCTTAATATTCAGATTTGATTCCACCGTCCACCTGTTGATGAGAAAGCAATGTTAGCAGGAAATAAATGTGCATTTTTTTACTCCAAAATCAGCACTTAGACACTCTTCTCCGCAGAGCCATTAGATGGGAGAGGGAGCAAGGTGAAGGCAGGAATCGCCGTGCCAAAGTTGCAACGAATCCTCACAGAGAATGGTTGTCTTTTTCATTTAGTTGCTTCGGAATATGTCTACATAAAATCCAGAAGACCAGGACTGTGTAGACAGAAAGAGTTAGATTTATCAGGACATTTCAAGGAAGTTTGTCAAACAAGCACCAAGGTAGAAGTTCTTTGTCTCACCCAGTAAATCATTTTCTTTTTTTATAAATTCCATAATAATTTACAAGACAAATTAATTTTATTACAAATAGCAAGCTACTTTTGAAGATGTTGTGGCCACCTCTACTGACTTTGCAGCCAGAACAGTCAGGCGGGCGGGGTTCAAACCCCACCAGCACCTCTTGAACGTCATGACAAGGGGTCGCGGATCGGTCTCGTAGTATTTGTACAGTGAACGTGAAGGTGAAATTGCGGTTTTTAGCGCCAAGGGCTGGGATTGCAGCAGAAGTAGCTAAGCGCTAGTTGAGTCCGCAAATCATTTAAAATGTTTTGCTTTATCGAAACTAGGTACTTTTGAAAATTTTTAATGATTTACAAGCAAATCTTGCAATACAAAATTCTCGTAAAATGTTATGCTTTCTCGTTTCTAAAGTTAGTCAAATGAAATCTTCATGTGACCAAATTTTGGCTTTCACGAAAATTTTTCGTGAATGCTATCACAAAGTTTTCAGATACCAGTAATAACACACATTTTAACTTGAAAACAATCATTAAATTGACAATTAAGTAGCGGTGGTTTGTTTGAAATTGAAGGTGCCGCATTTTGGCTTCAGGTTTAAAGGCGTATTCTTTTGGGAATCTGAAGTCTCGGAAGTCTCCTAAAAACGGTGGACTTTGCAGAGAAAAATATCAGTTACCAAAAGAAGGCGTCTTCTGAAACGGTAGACTTTGCAGAGAAACATATCAGTTACCAAAAGAATGCGCATTCTGAAAACGGTAGAGATGGAAGAGGTCGTGGAGAAAAATGCCAAAAGAATACACATTCCGAAAACAGTAGAGCTGGCAGACTTCCAAGAGAAAAATCCCAAAAGAATGAGAATTCTGAAAACGGTAGACTTTGCAGACAAAAATATCAGTTACCAAAAGAATGCGTATTCTGAAAACGGTAGAGATCGAAGAGATTCTAGAGAAAAATGCCAAAAGAATACACATTCCGAAAACAGAAGAGCCCAAAAGAATACGTCAAAAATCTCTCGGAAGCCTACCGAAAAGAGAAAGACCAAAATAATGGATTTTCATAAAAAATGATCTGCAGCCTGCGAAGTCTACCGTTTTCGGTAGAATGGCACCAAAAGAATAGGATTTTAGCTCCTACCAACTCTACCGTTTTCAGAAGATGCCCAAAAGAATACGCCCTAAAACAGCAAATTTGATTCTCAGCTATTCAGAGTGTAGTCAGCAACATCTCACAAGAAGAAACTAATCCAGAGCAACTTTTGATCAAAATTCTTGTTGTTTTACAGAAACACCGGGTGAGTCAAAAAAATTTATCCACTTTTGAAAAATCATATTGCTAAAACAACACAACAAATACGCAAACTTTTAAATCCTTCATCTCGAAGGAGCTTTGACATAAGTTTCTATTCACTCATTTTTTTATAAGAAAGAGCTTATAAGAAACGGTAGGCTCAATTTAAAAGTTAAGAAACTACCCTACCCGAATCAAAAAAACTAAACAACTTTTGCAATTTGTAGCTTTAATTTTCCCAGGTCACTCGAAAATGTTCTGACACTGTACTATAATAGTGGATGTTTTGGCATTGTTTTGAGTGCGAATTGTGTTATAACATGTTTTGAGACCTAGCTAAGTAATTTGGAAGCCCTTCTAACAAAAAGAAATTGGCTCTACACTTAGGGTATTGAAGAGATAAGAATTCTGATTCTGGCTCTTGAGTTCATGTTAGCTGTAAAGAAAAAGCACTCGCTTTGCTCGCAATTCAATTTTCTAAACTTTCTAGGGCTGTTCAATAGTCTTTCGAAGATAAGGCTCTCATAGTCATTGATTTGGAAAATGTGGAGATGATTTATGCAAGTTGGGTTGTAAACATTCTTTCGTCAATCAGTTTCGGGACAAATATATTCTAAATTCATTTGCACTGAATAGAAAAACCTTCACTGTTATATTAAAGTTCTTGTAATATACTTCTCCCCTAATAAACGCCTCCTCCTATTCTTACGCCGCATCAAATATGCGAGATTTTACATAAACGCTCCCGGCGTTTATAAAAGAGAAAACAGTAGGTGCAACACAGCTTATTGGTAGCCAAAATTAAATCCATCAATCTGTGGTCAAATAGTTTTTCTAATTTGATCGAAACTTGTTCTAAGAATAAAAGAGAATGGCCTTAATGTAATGGCCTTCTGTAATGGCCTTCTGTGCGACATTTGATCCTTCTAAGAATTCAATTTTCAAAGCTTCAATTAGGAAAATAATTCAAACACTTTTTAAAATTCTATTCCTGGAATACAGGTTGAAAGAAGTTTTGTGCAGGTTTCTCATCCAAAAAATTTTACAAATAATTGAAATGTCATCAATCCGAAAAGCTTCACCAATAATTTAATTGAAACGACAATCTGTAAAAAAAGCAGAAGTTTTCTTTTGTGATGAATTTCTAAAAGCTAACAGGTGCATGTTGAAATTCGCGTTGTTTGTTTAGAGAATTCATCAGGTCATGCTAAGATGAAATAACATTATTCGGTGATACAAATTTGTTTGCAACCAACGCATTGACGGATACGGATACAAGCAATAGTTAAAGCGAGTGACTACGGAGATGCAAAAACTTATTAAGGTATTTTCATTGTCACATATAAATTTTTGGTATCGAGGCTTTAAGAATAGTTCTCTGGAAATTGTTTTGTTAGTAAATTTTGGGAAGAATAGCTCACAGGGGATAGAGAGACCACTTGCCTTGTGGAGGCGTTTGACAGCAAGCAAGGTATTGGGGTTCTAATATTAGCTCTTTGGAAAAAGTTTTGTTTGCAAAACTGTCAGGAATTAAAGAGAGAGTCGTAGCAAGAATAGCTCTTTGGAAAGATTTATGCGTCTGGTTTCCATATAATCGTTACGATCGTTTGGATCGCTGTGAACGACTCGAGCGATCCCAGCAATATCAATGAAATTAAGTGAAATCAATCGCTAGAATCGTTCGTGCATGTTTCCATAAGATCGCTGAGATCGCTGGAGTCGTTCGCGACGATGCAAACGATCGTAACGATCATATGGAAGCCAGGCTTTAATGCAAACAATTTATCATTCGGTGATACCACTCTATTTGCAACCAACGCATTAACGGATACGGATAAAAGCAATCTTGAAAATGTTAAAGCGAGTGACTTTGGAAATGCATAAACTAAACTTATTAAGGTATTTTCATGAATTGTCAAATCTAAATTTAGGGAGTGGTCATTAAGTATGTGCTATGCCGGGGCGGAGGGTATTTAGGAGGGGTACGAGATTTTTTTGGCACTTTAAGATGGGGTACGAAATGAATAGTGAAATTTTTGAGGGGGTGTGAAATCAAAATCAGTTTCTAAAAAAATTGTGCAATAGTGTATATATATTTATGCAGTATAAGTAGCTATTTAAATGTTCAGCTGTCAGAGTCATCAGACTCTTCACTTTGGCTTGTTTCAGATTCGTCCTAATAGGAAAAGTTTCGTTGCAAATTTATGAAGAAATTATTAAAGAGAGTGGACTTGCCCAAGTCTCACTTTCTTTCTNATTAAGTATGTGCTATGCCGGGGCGGAGGGTATTTAGGAGGGGTACGAGATTTTTTTGGCACTTTAAGATGGGGTACGAAATGAATAGTGAAATTTTTGAGGGGGTGTGAAATCAAAATCAGTTTCTAAAAAAATTGTGCAATAGTGTATATATATTTATGCAGTATAAGTAGCTATTTAAATGTTCAGCTGTCAGAGTCATCAGACTCTTCACTTTGGCTTGTTTCAGATTCGTCCTAATAAGAAAAGTTTCGTTGCAAATTTATGAAGAAATTATTAAAGAGAGTGGACTTGCCCAAGTCTCACTTTCTTTCTCGGTCGATTACGGTAAAAGTCGCTGCGGTGTCCATAAAGAGAGTTGCAGTAAGAATAGCTCCTTGGGAAGATCTATGCTTAATTCAATTCAGGGATACCGGTTTGTTTGCAACCAACATATTCTATGGAGATGCATAAACATATTCAGGGTTTTTCATGAATTTGTCACCGATTAATTTAGGTATTGAAGATGCAAGAATAGTTATCTTGAAAGAGTTTTGCCTTTGAATTTGCGAAGAATGCTCACAAGGAATAAGCGATCACTAGTTCTGCAGACAAGTTTGACAGCAAGCAAGGTATTGGGGTTCTAAGAATAACTCTTTGGTAAGATTTTTGCTTGCAGATTTGTGTACGAAATGTTAAAGAGAATATGCAATCACTAGTCTTGTAGAGAACAAGTTTGACAGCATGCAAGGTATTGAATTATAAGAATAGCTTTTTGGAAGAAGTAATGCTTGCATGTTTGTGTAGGAAATGTTTAAGTTTAAGAGAATAAGCAATCATTAGCCATGTAGAGAACAATTCTGAGGATAGCTGTTTGTTAAGGTTTTTGCTTGCATATTTGTGTACGAAAAGTTTAAGAGATTAAGTAACCACTAGCCTTGTAGAGAACAAGTTTGGTAGCAAGCAAGCCATTTAGTTCTAAGAATAACTCTTTGGTAAGAGTTTTGCTTACAAATTTATGAAGGAAATTGTAGAGAGAGAAAGCCATCACTAGCCTTGCCGAGAACATGCTTGACAGTACTCGAAGCATTGGGATTGAAAAGTAGCTCTTTGGAAAATGCTTCGCCTGCAAATTTATGAAGAAAATATAGGAGAGAACAGGCCATCACTTGCCTTGTAAAGATGTTTGACAGCAAGGGAGGTATTGAGATTCGGAAGAATAGCTCTCTTGAAAAAGTTTCACTAGAAAATTTGCGCACGAAATAATTTATTTACTGCAGCCGCATATCATTGGCAAAGAATCCATGTTTTTCTTTACTCATCAGATACTATATTTCAGACTGTTTCAATATCTACTTGCTTGCTTCAGTCGAATCCGCAACAATAGTTAGGAAATGTGCATGATCTAAAATTCTAATTTACGATGTCTTGCTTCAAAGTTTATCTGTCCGCAGACCGATTTAGCGGATTTCACTTAAATGCACACGTCACACCTCTGTAAAATCCACTTTGTGGGCTTCTAAAGTTCCCACTGCACGATGAACTATTATCGGCTTTCCTCATCGCCAACTTTTCAAATGCGATGAAAGTTCATCGCGGAGTTGGAACCAGCCTCAAGAACACAAGGAATTTTACTCACCTTTAGTGGGAAGAAATAATACACTTTATATNTACGAAATAATTTATTTACTGCAGCCGCATATCATTGGCAAAGAATCCATGTTTTTCTTTACTCATCAGATACTATATTTCAGACTGTTTCAATATCTACTTGCTTGCTTCAGTCGAATCCGCAACAATAGTTAGGAAATTTGCATGATATAAAATTCTAATTTACGATGTCTTGCTTCAAAGTTTATCTGTCCGCAGACCGATTTAGCGGATTTCACTTAAATGCACACGTCACACCTCTGTAAAATCCACTTTGTGGGCTTCTAAAGTTCCCACTGCACGATGAACTATTATCGGCTTTCCTCATCGCCAACTTTTCAAATGCGATGAAAGTTCATCGCGGAGTTGGAACCAGCCTCAAGAACACAAGGAATTTTACTCACCTTTAGTGGGAAGAAATAATACACTTTATATGGAAGCTAAATTTTGGGATTTCCTCCTACTGGTAGAGCTCATTGAGCAAATTGCCCAGGAGGGGGACTTACTATTGGTAGGTGACGGGGGGAGGTGGTCAGACACAGCACCTTAACCAAAAACCCAAAAATAAACTGAACTTTAGTGCTCCAGATCCCAGAAACATACTGAGCTCCTGGACCTAGTATCAATAATGTGCAAGTTAAAACACTGGCTGCTTGAGAAAAAGGCAATATTTTAATAAAATACAATATGCCAACTGGTTTTGAGGTAATATGGCAGCTTTTTAGAGGAAAAAGGACTCGATTATCCGACTTAATCACACTCTACCCAAAAATATACTAGATATTGCAAAACTGTGACCCCAAAAATATACTAAAATTGGTTTTTCGAGAACCAATAAGTGTCTGATCCCCTGTCACCTACCAATAGCAAGTCCCCCCTCTCCCCTGGGCAAATTGATAATGATACTTTGGTTTTGATGACTCTGTTTTTTTTTTCATCCAGATGCCGACACAAATAAGCCAAATTTACTAAGTTCTTCGCTCGATTAAATTCTGCAATGCCTACAAAGTTGAAAAGACGATTTATATTAGCTATGGAAAGGTGAGCGTCTTCTTTTTGATCTCGTTAGTCAAAAAGGTTACCCATTCTTTAAGATTGTACCGAGCGAGTAAAAAAAATGTATAGACGTTTGAAAGCCTGTAACTCTCAAACCATTTTTCACATTCATATAAACTGATATTACTTGTATAGCTAGCATATCGATATACATGAGGAAATTTGGTTTGTCAAAATCGGTCATATCGTTCTCATATTACAGGAGATTTTATAAAATGGTTTACCTCAGAATCCTTCAAAACAGGCCTAAATTCTGTAGCCCCACAGCTATCACAATCAAATTATATCTGTCTATCTTGTCGCTAAAACGTTTACTAGGTATATAAAGAGGCTGCTGTATATTCGCATCCACTTGGGACTGCCATTCAGCCTTTTTTTCTCTTTCCTATTATCATGAGGCTGGATTGCTGAGAAATTTGGTCAGGGATTTTAGGCCTGTTTTGAAGGATTTTGAGATGAAGCATTTTTATAAAATCGCTTGTAATATGAGAACGCTATGACCGATTTTGACAAACTGAATTTTCTTGTTTACGTTGATATGTTAGCTACACAGTTTATAACAATCTGAAAAATGGTTTGAGAGCTACAGGCTTTCGAATGTCTATACATTTTTTACTCACCTAGTAGAAACTAATCTAATTGACTAATTTCAAAGATTCTTTCTTTAACTTATTGATGAAAGTCTAATTTAAAGAACGCCAATCAACCGGTATCCTTTGCGGGCTTCACTTGTTGCCTTTTGACTGCGGCGGCCATTTTCATATGACAACATTCTCTGCAAAGCGCAACCACAAAGGATGCTGGTCGACCGGCGTTCTTTAAAGGGAATTGAAGCATATATAAGACTTCGATGAAATAACCATGCAAAGACAATAGGCCGCGACACGTGCCGAACCATATTTGGGTAATTGACCGGTGTAAACAGGAAATACTGATATCTGATTTACTAGAATTTGATCGCAAGTGGTTTGAGCCACTTTTACATGTTAGATTCCCTTTACAGCTTAGAGGCCATGTTTAGGTTCGAAATAGCGATCGAAATATCAAGTCACGTAAAAGCGCTTTTAGGCCTGATGAAAAATGCTTATTATTATTTCCGGCTTTTTAGGCTTTAAAAATTTGTGTTTAAGCATAGTCATATGGTTTAAGTCATTGGAGATGAGGAATGAAATAATAGCCTTGTAAATCGTATTTCTTTATGCCTCAAAATTGTTTTGTGAAAAGGCTCTCTAGCATGTGGTAGATTGACCTGCATTTTTTGAGGCCCAACGTAAACTGCAAATTGATATTATATTCGCATCGCTTTTGCGAAACTTAAATGTTGATATATTTACTACACTCGGTTTCTGATTCTAAGTTTGACTTTAGTTGATAGATTAATCAAATAGTATTTGAAATCCAGCAACTCGATTTGTTTCTACTATCGTCCGAAAGACAGTTCCAAAGTTCAACTTTTTCTATTCACTCTTACGGCCTATTCATGTGGAGGCGCTCGGTAGGTGATACATTTTTTATCATGTTTTCATTCCGTCTGCCGAGATCTCGCCAGTATTCCAGTGAGATCTCGGATTGGGCCAGCCCACCTGCTCATATGAACTGACAGTAAGTGAGATCTCGCCAAAGAGCTCCAGCCGGGTAAGCGAACTAGCTCGTCTGCATATGAACAGGCCCTTAGCAAGAGCAGTTATTGTAAGCCAAAATAGCTTTGACGAACTTGTCAAAACAAAGAGACAACTAATTATTCAGAAAGCGATTACCACGGTCGATTAATCTAAAGGTAGATAAAACACACCAGGTTGCAAAAGATAATTTATGTGGGTGGCTAAGAAATTCGTTCTACGCATTGAACAGGGGCGTTTAATAGGGGCGTTTGGAAGTTTAGGATTATATTTCATTTCATTTCATTTTCATTCATTTCATTTTCATTTTATATTATTTAACCACGGTAGCCCCGTCAGTCCTGTGGAGACTGCTTTACAGGGGGCCGTGCAAAAGACTACAAAGTAAAAACCTAATTTACAAATGTTGCTAACTTAAGTTAAATAGCAATAAAAAAACTAAAAATGTCCATAACAAAATTTTACGAAATTAAATCAAAGGAAAAGTGAAATCAAACTGCAATGGCTCGTTTAACCTCTAAGGCTGTGTTTGATTGGTGGTGGCAAATCTGCCAAGTAGACTCAGTAAAATTGAAATCAGCATACTAAAAAAATTCTGAAAATCCTGAGTCAAACTGAGGGTAGCTTCATTTGGAGCAGAACCTTCGGAAGGCATTCCAAATCTGCCAAGACAGCCGTTCTCAAGTCTGTGCAAATCAATTCCGACGAGTAGATACATCGAACATTGGTGCTCGCCCAAATCAAAACGATTGATGGTCGGCTACAAAATTGGATAGATCTCTGATTGATATTCTACATACAGTACCAATCAAGCGGTGGTTAACTTGGTATAAATTCAGTTTAATTCTTTTGTCATCAAACGTTTCCAATAGACGATTACGCTAAAGATGGCGGCGAGGAACTTTTTACCAAGATGCATTGCGTTCCAATAAGAATCTTTAACGATTCTCGATTCTATAGGAATTCGATTAAAGAACGCAATGCATCTTGGTAAAAGTTCCTTGCAGCCATTTTTAGCGTAATGTATTGTGACCGTTCAGTGGGTTTAATTTTCGTTTCATTTTTCAAGGTTAAATGCACGTTTTGCACAATTGAAACACTCTAGTACATTCAGTTTTCTCAATTAAATTTCCGGCCTTCATATGGCTTCAAGTTCTTCCAATCCTACCGTCCCTATATCTGCACACAGCAATCTGAAAAAGACATGAGAAAAAGCTAAGCTACTCTTTTATACTGAAATACATCTATTTCCCTAAACATTTAAACATTATAATTCTTCCATACAAAGTCTGCTAAAATATCCTCAACGGGCTCAAATACAAAATTTTCATAATGAACATGGTCCCTTGTTCCCTTGGGGTATGACGCGGAAATAGGGTGAATATCTAGTATCGTAATTCCAGCAGAACACAATTGAGCGTTCGTATACGCATTGAATAGGCTAATACGATGGTTCGTTAGGAATCGGGCTTGCGTTAGGTTATAGTGTTGCGTATTTTCCTTATGTGACATCGTTGTCGTTTTCCAGATAATCTGCGGAACGCTTGTCTGATTTTCAAGTCCTCTGTAATGATCCAGCACTTTAATGAAGTCTTTTATCAGGATTTTGTAGTCGCTGAAGTTTAAGCTCATGATAATATGCAGTCCAAAATTTACAACAACAACGCTTCTGTTACTCTTCATATCGGGTTGGTTAAATATGTTCTGCAACGGTTCGAAAAACTTCGTTTTGTTGAAAGCCAGTCCGACATTGTTAGGCTTTTTCTTCTCTCCGCTCTTCCCAATTTCATATACCCACGTGTACGTCTTTTTGCATTTCTTGAATGCTTGCCTGCAGAGCACTCTGGTATATGAAGAATCCCATAACCGGTATGTTAGAGAATCACCTAAAAACCATAGGGTATCAAGCTTTTTTTTGGAATTGCAATTAACAGGTTTGGATACCGGGAAATTTGGTTGCCATCTGAAAGTGCCGCTTTTTTGTTTCCAGTGGCCATAACCGTCCCAGACGAATTTACATTTGCGAGTGAAATCTTTAGAATTAAAACATGAGCTAGTATTGCTGGAACCTTCTGTTATACATCGAATCTGATTATGGCCTTCAGATTTAGCTGTTTGCTTAGGCCTTGTTTTGCTGGGTGGCTTCACTTCAAAATAAATCGGCAGCATCTTCTGCACGAGATAGTCATCTAGATATCCAAGAATACCTTCTTCTTGAAATCTCCCATGCACATTGCCTCTCTCGAACCAACCAGCGGGTGGATCCCTCAACCCATCACATAGCGAAAACTCCAATACCAAATTTAACGTATAATTCCCTGGATCTTTTATGTGGAACCATATCTCATACATTCCGTCTTTTAAATCGTAAACAACTCCATTTTGGTGGCCAGATCCTGTAAGATACGCTCGCCAGTAGTCTCCACCAACTTTCTTCGTAGCACCATCTTCAGTTTTCGTCATCAAAATAAATTTGGTATAAAATCCTGCGGGATTAATTTCATAATCAGAAATTATGCTCTCGCTGGCATTGGTCCTCCGTTGTCCCTCTCTGTGATTATTATTTCTGTATTTCCATGCCATGTCATCTCGACATGGGCCTAAGATTCCTTTCCATGCGAACCTCTCCTTCTCTTCAGGGTAAACAAAAATTTGATCAGATCTTGTCCAGCTAAATTCCGATATGTTCAAACGATGTGTGAATACTGTT
>REGM01000173.1:144055-207925 GCA_004194415.1 Aurelia aurita
AATATGCTTTTCGTTTTGAGTTTTCGTGTTATTTCTAAGAAGAAACGATTAAGAAGATTTTTGCAATGAAAGTCTAAAAATGCTAAGAAATGAAAGCTAAATGCTACGAACGCTTCAACGCTAAAGACGCTCCTGGACGCTCCGTAGTTTCTTAGCATAAAATTGTCTGTTGATATATTGCTTAATCTTTCACTTCAGATTCATGGATTTTTCTCTCAAACTTGACCATTTTATTTTCTCCTACAGAACAATTATGTTGATATTTCTCATATTTACAATGCTTGATGGCAACAGTGAGTATTGTTTCAAATTCATGTCATTCATGTCCCTTGAGTAATTTAAAGACACTCATAACATCTCTGAGTAGCAAGAGTTTTTCGTCATTTTAAAGTAAATCAACGGAGTTAAAAGGCAACTTAGCTAGGGGGACTGGGTCCATCTAAATAGAACCTATTGTATTTGATGTTTTCGAGCGATGAAAACAATAGGAACATAAGTGGCGCGTGCCGTTCTTTTGTGCTATGTTTAGACTAGATCGCTATATCTCCGTTCATTTACTTTAATTTTAGATTTAGATGCCCTTTACATGAGAAATTTCAGCCTCTGCTGAGTTCAGCACGTGCTGAGTTTCAACTCGGTTGACGGGTTGACGGTGTAAGCCTCTGTAAGCCTTCATCGCGTTTACATGAACGGGCTGAAATGTCTCATGCAAAGGGCCTATTAATTGCCAAAAGTAGAACATGAGGTTGTTGCTGCAAGTGGTTCAAAAGTTATCCGTTTAAGGCGTTTCCACTAAAACCCACAGGTGAGTTGAAAGATACCCTGGTAAAAATTGGTCCATTTTGAGACCCGAACATTTATTTCACTGAAATCAGTCACAGAGTTTAAAAATAGGGACGACGATTTGGCATGTAAGTTATTCCTGCGAATCTTTGCAAATGGACTAACAGTGATTATTTTTCTTTCATCTTTTAGGTTCATCTGTACTGGCAACTCCTAGCTCTGTGTCTGCGCAGCTAACAAATGTAACCAAAAATTATGATAGGCGTGTTCGACCTTATGCTGATGGTAAGAGACTGAGACTACGTTTACACTTTATCGGCATAGTTTTGATCACGGGCTGTAGGAAACTCTAATTAAAAATTAGATTTACGGATGATACATCCAGTATTTCCGTTGTTTATTATTTCGTTCGTGTATATCGAGTCTGTTCCTTTCTGCGTCTACTTTTCTGCGAAGGCGCCATTTTAATCCATACTCGTGGCAGAGTGACGTGACCTAGAGCCATTATGCCACTCAAACGGAAACTCTCCATCTCCCGTTCGTTTTGCCACACTCGAGTGGGATAATGGATCTCTGTCACGTCACTCTGCCACGCGCTTCGCTCTCGATATATCACGAACAAAATAATAAACAAAGAAAATACTCGATGTATCATCCGTAAATCTAATTTTTAATTAGAGTTTCCTACAGCCCGTGTTTTGATCCGTTACAAAGTTGTTACCGTTCAAGTGCGTTTACACTGCTCCAGGACACAATTATTCTTAGAAGGGACATAAGTATAACGGATTAGGAGGAAGATTGTAAACGGGAGGCTGATCCGAAGTTGCCGATACCGAAGTGTAACGGTTACGGTCATAGTTGCACCGGTGCATTATAAACGGGGTCTGAATAGTCTTAAGATCTCTTCTTTCGTTCCTTTAGCATTAAAAAAAATCAAGATTTCACTCAAAGTCAACAAGCCGGATCTATGCCGGTAGGACCGGGGACATTGGTTTCTATCTAAATTGAAATGGCTGCGGCATGATGGCAATGGTTCCGGTAATGGATGCGGCAACCTTACAGCACCTTACGGCTACTTACAGGGTGATATTGAATACTGCTTTTGATAAGAGTGATCTAATTAGCTAAAATGCACTGATATCTTTCTTTTGAAGGTCCTCGGTTGAATGTAACAGTTCAGCTTGGAGTTATCGGTCTTGGTCCAGTCGATGAGACGAGCCTTGTAAGTAGCTTCTTTCGTGTATTAATGATTTGTATAAGGTTCAGAGATGGCTCAGTATTAGCGTGCTGGCCTACTAAATCTGAAGGTTGATGGTTCGAATCCTACCCTGTCGAACCTGATAAGTAGAATGAGGAGAGTCACCAACTAAATCGATCACGACGTGCAGTGGCGGAGCCATGGGGGGGAGGGGGGGGGACTCCCTCATTTTTCCAAAAGATGGTCCTTGAGATTAGCACAAAAATGCAATAAAATTGATTTCTCAGGAGGGGTATGCCAGAGCAGGTGTTCTGTCATGTAATGAAACGATCTAATAAATATTCTTACCAAAAATCTTCTGTAAATTTAGGTAAAAGGGCCTTGCCTATGTTTTCCGAGAGTTTGAAGGGCGCGGTCTCGCAAAACCTTCCTGGGGCTACGCCCCAGACCCCCTCACTTCTCACGTGCTGGCTCCGCCGCTGAGACGTGTGGTTTACATCGAAAGGACCAGGACACAGCTTTGATAAGCTTAGCTTCTCAGTGTCATGAAAATACATTCGGATGCTAGGTCGAAATAAAGAAATCAATCTTTAAAAAGTCTTTCGAGACCAAGGGTACGATTCAATTTGCAATTTCAAAACCCTTGGCATTTCTGAATGTTCAGTGTTCAGTTAAGCGCAAAAATAATCATCTCCCTTCCAGACAATAGGAATGGATTTCTATCTTCGCCATTGGTGGAAAGATCCCAGGCTGAACTTTAGCAAAGAAGTATTTAACTATAACGGCGATCCAAGTGACTTAATATGGGTTCCAGACACGTTCTTCCCAAATGCAGTCGAAGCAAAACAGCACAAAACATTGACCACAAACACCAGAACGAGATTTGGGCCTTACGGACAAGTTTACATAAGCACAAGGTTAGTGCAAACTTTCATCATGTACCTACAATAAACATGGGCTGTAACATCATCATCATCATCATCATCATTAGCAAAATGCACTACCTAATATGGCAGCTATATACTAACATAAATTAAACTAAAACAATAACACTTAAACTAAAATACTGAACTAAAAATGAAATGAACTAAAAATGAACCAAGTATATTTACAGTAAAATTTTAAATAAAACAAGAGAACGAATGTGTTTAGGTGTCTTGGAACATCCAAATCCAAATCCAAATCACAATCACAATCACAGGGCAAACCACTCCCTGGAAATCTCGCACACTTTTTACAGCAATCCTTTTCCAGAGAAATCTCGGAAATACTCAAGAAATCCCTTCGTTTTCCTATGGTTGGCAGGAAACAAAATTGTAGTTCTCGCACCTGTTGTATAAACAAAATAATTGCATGCTCATACCTGTGTTTTACTTTTGTTTCCACCTGTTTCCCCTGTTCTTCCAGCAGCTCTTAGCTCCTGATTCGAATTTGCAACGGCCATGTTTCTTTTTCGTAAAGTGAGGCAGTCCTCATTCCCGGTGTTGTGATAGGCTTTCTTTTCACAAAACCGCAAACTGCAAACAGCCTTGCTTTACGAAAAACAAACATGGCCGTTGGGCCGTTGCAAATTCGAATCAGGATTTTCGAGCGCGAATTGGTCAAGTCACGTGACACGTCGTCTTTATGAATGCCTAACACCTTTCTCTCTCCATTCCCTCTTGCAGGATGACTTTGAAAACCTTTTGCAAAATGTACCTGAAAAGGTATCCTTTTGATGTTCAAACATGTCGAGTTCAACTGGAAAGTTGTAAGTACAAACCTGATTTCAATCTTTTCCTCAAAAAGATGTTTTAACCAGAACTAAAGTGTGTCTTAAATTAGATGTCACATGAGATTTGCTATAACGCAAAATCACTCATCCAAAAACTCCAATCGTTGAAATATGTCTAACTTAGATTTTGGCGGCCTTGAAGGACCTGAATATTCATTTTCCGGAAGCAGAATGACTGGGGCGTTAGCTCCAAGGGGCAGCCAAACTTTAAACAGTCATAACTTGTCAATAACATGCACAAATGCGATGAACAAATACAGTTTCTCAATCAACTCTTCAAGATCTTTCTCGTCATTGCGTCCAATTTTGTGATAAACCTTCCATAATTTTAACACTTATACGTTCTCAAAAAGTGTATTAGGAAATATTAGGGCAAGCAGAGTTTGTAGAACAAGCCCCACAAGTAATTTGGATATCAAACAAGTTAAATTGTGATCTAGAACCTAATGGAAAAGATTTAAACATGAATTGAATGGTCCCCAATTTTGGCACCTAAGAGCCTGTAGCTAAATGGGGCGACGTGACGCAAACACTGGTTAGATAGAAAGTACGATTTTATTCACCCAAATAGCCTGTGCTACTCTACTCCTTCAGTTCTTTTAGGCCCTCAACCAACTTTGGGAATCGAATAAACCGCCAACAACAAAATCCTGCGGGGGAATTTTTGCCTGAGGTAGGTTGGGAGGCGGAATGTTGTTGTTGGCGGTTTCTTCGATTCCAAGGTTAGTCGAGGGCCTAAAAGAACTGAAAGAGAAGCATACACTATTTGGATGATTAAAATTATACTTTCTAACAAGCCAGTGTCCGCGTTGCTCATGGTCAGAGCTGAATTTCAGTAAAGAATAGAATAACAATATTATTAAGTCTCATCCATAAGCGTACGAGTAGATAAAATATTGGGGGGTACCCACAACCATGGTCATTGCTTGCAAATATTTTGGCTGACTTTAGGCGGATCTTTTGCCCGAATATGGCCGAGTTTTGCACCATACCCAAACGTTGGGAGGGGCCGCCACCCCCCAGCCCCCTGGCTCGTAGGCTTATGGACTTTCATCATTCTTAATTTCAGATTCGTATACTGGAAGCGAACTGAGACTTAGCTGGCAACCAAAAGGCCCACAAGTTGAATATCTCGAGGACCATGTCCAGCTCTCAGGTTATGAATTGATCAATATAATTGGAGTCACAAAATTTGTTCACTACATAACCAATGGTACTTATTCTATTTGTTATTTCTTGGAAGTATTTTTTGTTACAATTGTTACTAGGCTTACTACACAAGCCCCTCAATTTTTGCCCATTGAATTGAATTTATATTGCTGATGTCGCTTGGTTAAGACCAGTCTGCACGATAAACATTACGAACTCCCTTATAAGCCACACAACCACCATGTCTCCTTTTAGTAAATATTCTTTTTATTTATAATTAGTCATGTGTTTTATTCTAGTCATGTAGTTTAGTAGTTTTTATCTCTATGTAATGGCCGCGGGGTAGACACAGCCTTTTGCTCCCCGGGGTATCGTTCTAGTAGTATTGTAGAGTAATTTTGTAAGTAGTGTAGATCGTAATATGTATTGTAATATTTTATTGGAATAAAAAAATAAAAAAAACATCACCATACAAAACAAATTCACACATAGTCATCAATAAGCAACGTCGTATAAATGTTAACATGTTCAAATTTTTCCGGTATGCAGCTAAATTCTCCATCATGTTCAAAGTTGTATGACGGAGCGGTCCACACTATCAAACATTCGTTCTTGGACATCGTCAAACATATTTTGGACGATGTTTACCGTATAGACGCGGATATAAGGGCACTACCTATATAAGGGCATGCTCTAAACCTGAATAAGTTTTGAGAAAATCATAAAAATAAGAGCTGATGCATTATTTACACTGATTTTCACTAATTCTTGCTAAATTGTCTCGTATCGTATCAACATCCATCCTTTCTGCATCCTTTCATTTGGCTCCTTGACAAAGTATGTACATGGCACTTCAAGGCCATCTCATTTTTGTTTTCCCTTNCAATCATGTTCAAAGTTGTATGACGGAGCGGTCCACACTATCAAACATTCGTTCTTGGACATCGTCAAACATATTTTGGACGATGTTTACCGTATAGACGCGGATATAAGGGCACTACCTATATAAGGGCATGCTCTAAACCTGAATAAGTTTTAGGAAAATCATAAAAATAAGAGCTGATGCATTATTTACACTGAATTTCACTAATTCTTGCTAAATTGTCTCGTATCGTATCAACATCCATCCTTTCTGCATCCTTTCATTTGGCTCCTTGACAAATTATGTACATGGCACTTCAAGGCCATCTCATTTTTGTTTTCCCTTTTCCCAATAAGCAAAAACAGGGATAAAATCTATATAAGGGCATGGCCTTATATGCGAATCGATTTGGAAAATTAAAAAGCGTCATTTTTTAATATTTTCAGTTGTAACAGGATGCTCTTATTTCCTCGTCCATACGGTAGCAATGTTTTGTATGACGATGTTTTATCGTGTAGACTGCACTTAGCTGTAGTGGCATCACAGGAATAATTGCTGCTAAAAATAAGATTGTCTTTTTTCTCCCATGTGTGCTTTGGTCATTTTTTTACCTTAGTCCCCTGTGGTCCCTCCAGCGCAGCCTATTGATACGCAACTACAACAAAGGGGACTAAGGTACAAAAATAACCAAGCGCAAAGGTGATATTTATTTTTAGCATCAATTATTTCTTGGTTTCCCTGTGGTGGTATCAGTTCAATCAAAGAGTGAAACTAACATAGGACTCAAATATTTAAAAAGGTGGGTACAAAATTCGATTACATTTTTCTTTGAATTAAATGGCTTGAAAGGAACTTAGGGTACTTTGCTGTAAATCTGCCGCGGAAATTTTTGATATCTTTATTATTTTCAAAATGGCAGCATATATTTTTTTGAGGCTGTGACGTCATCAAATTTCTAAATCCTAAAACAGAAGAGCGACAGATTTCTGCTTGCCACCATATTGTAGACCTTCATAAACTATGGTTTTTTTAAAGATTGTATCATTTTTCCCCTATTGATTTAGGATTTACGATGGTTTTAATTTTTCAAAACTTTCTATGAATTCTTTCAACAAAAATGAAAATGCCGCCATTTTGAAAATCATCAAAATATCAAAAAATGTCAACAGCAGAGTTACAGCAAAGTACCCTAAGTTCCTTTCAAGCCATTTAATTAAAAGAAAAATGCAATAGCATTTTACACCCACCTTTTTAAAGATTTAAAAGATTTGAGCCCTATGCTAGCGAAACTACGAGGATTGTGTTGAGGTAGTAGTAGCGATAATTTTAAAATGAGAAATTTTATTAAATTTTTAAAACTTAGGAGACATTTTAACACCTGTATTATATTATTAGCTAGTAGTTAGCAGAGAGGATGCAGGGGAAGATTAGCTCTTATACTAACCTGGTTTATCCTCTGTAAATAAAGTTTATCGATCGATAAAGTTAAGTAATGGGCAGAAATGTTTTTCTTATCGAGGAGCAAAATTGTGGAATGGCCTTCCAGCCGGTACGAAGCAGGCATCTTCCCTAAATAGTTTTAAACAATCTATTTAGGCTTTAATTTCTCATTTTATAGTAGACTTTGTAACTTTGTATAAGGCTTTTAACATTATGGTTTTTATATTGTATTTAATTTCTTCTTAAATAATTTTATATTGTAATTAAAGTTTTTAGTGGAGGGCCCCTTTTAAAACAGCTCCGGCTGAAGGGCAACCCTCCTTAAAAGAATCAAATATATAATATATCAAATATCAAATACAAAGNATGTTCAAAGTTGTATGACGGAGCGGTCCACACTATCAAACATTCGTTCTTGGACATCGTCAAACATATTTTGGACGATGTTTACCGTATAGACGCGGATATAAGGGCACTACCTATATAAGGGCATGCTCTAAACCTGAATAAGTTTTGAGAAAATCATAAAAATAAGAGCTGATGCATTATTTACACTGATTTTCACTAATTCTTGCTAAATTGTCTCGTATCGTATCAACATCCATCCTTTCTGCATCCTTTCATTTGGCTCCTTGACAAAGTATGTACATGGCACTTCAAGGCCATCTCATTTTTGTTTTCCCTTTTCCCAATAAGCAAAAACAGGGATAAAATCTATATAAGGGCATGGCCTTATATGCGAATCGATTTGGAAAATTAAAAAGCGTCATTTTTTAATATTTTCAGTTGTAACAGGATGCTCTTATTTCCTCGTCCATACGGTAGCAATGTTTTGTATGACGATGTTTTATCGTGTGGACTGCACTTAGCTGTAGTGGTATCACAGGAATAATTGCTGCTAAAAATAAAATTGTCTTTCTTTGTCCCATGTGTGTTTGGTCATTTTTTTACCTTAGTCCCCTGTGGTCCCTCCAGCGCAGCCTATTGATACGCAACTACAACAAAGGGGACTAAGGTACAAAAATAACCAAGCGCAAAGGTGATATTTATTTTTAGCATCAATTATTTCTTGGTTTCCCTGTGGTGGTATCAGTTCAATCAAAGAGTGAAACTAGCATAGGGCTCAAATCTTTAAAAAGGTGGGTATAAAATTCGATTATATTTTTCTTTGAATTAAATGGCTTGAAAGGAACTTAGGGTACTTTGCTGTAAATCTGCTGTGGAAATTTTTAATATCTTTATTGTTTTCAAAATGGCAGCATATATCATATTTGAGGCTGTGACGTCATCAAATTTCTAAATCCTAAACCAGAAGAGCGACAGATTTCTGCTTGCCACCATATTGTAGACCTTCATAAACTATGGTTTTTTTTAAGATTGTATCATTTTTCCCCTATTGATTTAGGACTTACGATGGTTTTAATTTTTTTTTAACTTTCTATGAATTCTTTCAACAAAAATATAAATGCCGCCATTTTGAAAATCATCAAAATATCAAAAAATTTCCACAGCAGAGTTACAGCAAAGTATCCTAAGTTCCTTTCAAGCCATTCAATTAAAAGAAAAATGCAATAGCATTTTACACCCACCTTTGTTAAGAGTTGAACGATTTGAGCCATATGCTAGCGAAACTATGAGGATTGTGTCGAGGTAGTAGTATCGATAATTTTAAAATGAGAATTTTTATAAAATTTTTAAAACTTAGGAGACATTTTAACACCTGTATTATAATAATATTTAGTAGTTAGCAGACAGGATGCAGGGGAAGATTAGCTCTTATACTAACCTGGTTTATCCTCTGTAAATAAAGTTTATCTATCTAACTAGAGCGAAAATCATAGGTCTAACGATACACTGCAAACATATTATTCTCTTGCAGAAACATTTCCAGCTCTAGAAGCCCAAATAAAAGTGAAGCGAACATTCACCTATCATCTATTCAGTGGATACATGCCTAGTTCACTACTTGTCGTATTAACATGGGGAACATTCTGGATCCCGGCAACCGCTGTACCCGCAAGAGTTACATTGATAGTAACAAACTTTTTAGCAACAATATTCGTCATTCAGCAAGAAGGATTGAAGATTGTCAGAGTTGATTATACAACTGCAGTTCAAATATTCCTCGTCGTCAATTTATTGTTCGTCTTGTTATCAATGGTGGAATATTTAGTAGTACTCAATGTGCGATCATGTCGCAAAAAGGTAAGTCAACATTGCCAGACTATGTACCGAGAGCATAGGTTCCAAATCTTTAAATTGGCGTAAAAAGGTTGGTGTAAAATTCAGTGACATATTTCTTTGAATCGAATGGCTTGAAAGAAACTTGACCTACTTTGCTATCATTCTACAGTTGGACTTTTCAGAAATCTGCAATATTTTCGAAATTACAGGGTATTTTATATTTCAACTCATTTGAGGATGTGACGTCATCAAATTTCTAAATCGCAAACCAGAAGAGTGGAAGACTTTTGCTTGATACCATATTGTAGACATTCATAAACTATGTTTTTCTTGAAAATTATTCTTTTTTTCCTCAAAGTGTTTAGAAATTATGATGGTTTAAAGTTTTTTTCAAAATTTTTCTTGAATTCTTAAAAAAGAAGAAAAGCACTCTAATTCTGAAAATGTTGAAGATTTCTGAATAGTCCAACGGTAGAATNAATGGTTTTCTTATCGAGGAGCAAAATTGTGGAATGGCCTTCCAGCCGGTACGAAGCAGGCATCTTCCCTAAATAGTTTTAAACAATCTATTTAGGCTTTAATTTCTCATTTTATAGTAGACTTTGTAACTTTGTATAAGGCTTTTAACATTATGGTTTTTATATTGTATTTAATTTCTTCTTAAATAATTTTATATTGTAATTAAAGTTTTTAGTGGAGGGCCCCTTTTAAAACAGCTCCGGCTGAAGGGCAACCCTCCTTAAAAGAATCAAATATCAAATATATCAAATATCAAATACAAAGTTTATCTATCTAACTAGAGCGAAAATCATAGGTCTAACGATACACTGCAAACATATTATTTTCTTGCAGAAACATTTCCAGCTCTAGAAGCCCAAATAAAAGTGAAGCGAACATTCACGTATCATCTATTCAGTGGATACATGCCTAGCTCACTACTTGTCGTATTAACATGGGGAACATTCTGGATCCCGGCAACCGCTGTACCCGCAAGAGTTACATTGATAGTAACAAACTTTTTAGCGACAATATTCGTCATTCAGCAAGAAGGATTGAAGATTGTCAGAGTTGATTATACAACTGCAGTTCAAATATTCCTCGTCGTCAATTTATTGTTCGTCTTGTTATCAATGGTGGAATATTTAGTGGTGCTCAATGTGCGATCGTGCCGCAAAAAGGTAAGTCAACATTGCCAGACTATGTACCGAGAGCATAGGTTCCAAATCTTTAAATTGGCGTAAAAAGGTTGGTGTAAAATTCAGTGACATATTTCTTTGAATCGAATGGCTTGAAAGAAACTTGAGCTACTTTGCTATAATTCTACAGTTGGACTTTTCATAAATCTGCAATATTTTCGAAATTACAGGGTATTTAATATTTCAACTCATTTGAGGACGTGACGTCATCAAATTTCTAAATCGCAAAACCAGAAGACTTTTGCTTGATACCATATTTTAAAATTTTCAAAAATTTCTAATTCTGTCTCCAGACCCAAATAATAAATCGTTAGAAGACGAGAAATATTCAATTTTTGGCTAGTCTGCACTTTAGCGGACCAGCTTTCAATATCGGCAAGTTATGTGTCATGGGGTAAGGGTCAGGGTTAGGTTTTGGAAAATGGGTTTTTAGGGTAAGTTAGGGTTAGTTAGGTTAAGTTAGGTTTAGTTAGGGTAAGTTAGGGTTAGTTAGGGTGGGGTAGAGTATTTGGTCAAATACGTTCCCGAGAAATATGACATAAAGCTGGTCCGCTAAAGTGCTGTCGTCCCGTAAATCGACGTAAAAGGTCAGTGTACAATTCTGTGACCTATTTCTTTGAATTGAATGGCTTGAAAGAAACTTTAGCTACTTTGCTATAATTCTACCGTTGGGCTTTTCAGAAATCTTGAATATTTTCGAAATTACAGCGTATTTTATATTTCAACTCATTTGAGGATGTGATGTTTTCTAAATCGTAAACCATAAGAGTGAAAGACATTTGCTTGATACCATATTGTAGACATTCATAAACTATATTTTTCTTGAAAATTATTCTTTGTTTCCTCAAAGAGTTTAGAAATTATGATTGTTTATAAAGTTGTTTCCAAATTTTTCTTGAATTCTTAAAAAAGAAGAAAAGCACTCTAATTCTGAAAATATTGAAGATTTCTGAATAGTCCAACGGTAGAATTATTACAAAGTAGCTAAAGTTTCTTTAAAGCCATTCCATTCAAAGAAATAGGTCGCATAATTTTACACCGACCTTTTTAAAGATTTGAAACCTATGCTTGTACCGGGTGCCCCAAAAAAAAGTCCCCCGTTTGTGCAGTTGCTGTTGAGGAGCTGTAACTTCAATTGACAATAATGCTAAAGATGGCGGCTCCAAAGCCTCTGTTGTATTTTGCTGCAAAGCATGCTGGTAAAAAGCTACCTGACGACCACCTAACGACGTAAAAATGTCGTAAAAATGTCAGCAAACACAACAGAGTCTTTGGAGCCGCCATCTGTAGCGTTATTGCCTATTGGTGTTTCTATGGGCCATGAATTAATAATATATAACTTCAGTAGTGAAAATGTTGACAAAATTTGAAAAATCGTAGAAAATTCCAATTTAAGAATTTTTTCAACTTTTAAAATCCTGTCAGAATTGCGCATCTTCTCAGCTATCGATTGATACCAAATTCGCTGAAATTAAATATAATAGGAGATTGGAGTGGCGGCGTGCGATTAAACGCCACCTGACACCACCTGACATTCAATTTGAGACATACTCATTTAGTACCTTTCTTTCCTCCACTGCGAAATTCTTCTAAAGATAACAATCCTCTTGTTTCTTTGTCAATAGGAGAGGAAATTAACAATAATAAGCAACGGTCTTGCACAAGGAGTTGCAGTCGGGAATCTCGAAACAGAAGAGGACAAAAATGGCCAAGACAATTTATCCACACTTAAGAGCCAAACTAAGAAACCTAAAAGAGCATTTCAGATTGAAGATGCTCATATCATAGATTATTATTCCAGATTCATTGTACCCATAGTATATACAATCTTCCTTTTAACTTATGTATTATATTATGTATTACAGCAGGAGTAAAATGTAGTCAAATATCATCAATCGTCAGCTTGTTTACGATAATCAGTGAAGTCACGGTGATCTACCGGGTTCGCCAAAAAAAGTTCAGGCGTTTGAAAATTCAAAGTACCTAGAGTACTGGATGGATTGAAATGGAATAAAATCTGTCTGATAGCCGAAAGACCGAAGTATTTTTGTGAATTTTCTCGTGTTTTTATGAGTACTGATAATATAGGTAACTTGTGAAATGAACCGCGAAGCGGGCTCGAGCCCCGTGATGGATGGAGAGCCTCAAAGCGAAAAATTTGAAAAACTACTCTCAAATGAAAGTACATTTTCATCACTATATATAGTAGCATTAAAACCCCTAATTACCCTGCTAACAGGAAAAGTTCCCAGCAAACTGGCAGACCAAATCACTGAACTTTGGTCCCTTAGACTACTTAGAAACAATGTATTATATTATATTGTATTGTATTGTATCGTATCGCATTGTATTATAGCGGGTGATAAAAAAAGTGAACCGAGAAAATCTGTTATACAGGGTGTTTCAAAGAAAACGCAACCCACTCGTTTTAAAGATTCTTCAGGAAAAAAAGATATTTGAATTCATTTGATGCATACCATCTGAAAGCACAATCTATCTTCTTTCTAATGATATCCAGCTTGGGCACGTTAATTGAATTATTCATCGCTTAATTAACGTTTTAGTAAGTATGGCCTATTTTATATGCAGGAAAGTGGCAGGAGATTAAATAGGCGAAAACTCATCTTTGCGAGAGCGTATTTTATCATTTTTAATAAATGCATCTCATGTGAGTAAATTTGTATGTTTTCTACTGCCAGTGCTTCGAGAACTGTAATGATCTTAAAAATGTTTTTTGCAACATTTTACGGTAAAAAAGGTCTTGATTTTGCTCATACAGCGTGCTTCATCTAAAATAGGGCATACTTGCTAAAATATCAAATAAATGATAAATAATTCCATTAATGTATCCAAACTACATATCATTGGAAAGAAAATAGATTGTGCTTTCAGATGGTATCCATTAAATCTATCCAGTTCTCATCATTTTTCCGAAATTTTCAATCTCAGTTGGGTTGCGTTTTTCCTGAAACACCTTGTAGAGTAGAATAGAGTAATCGACCGAAATCTGCGATTCAAACGTTGTTTCAAATCATAACACGCGATTCAACTGTTTTGTTTCAAATCATACCAACATCAATCTTACATCATCTGAAAGCCCATTTCCTCCTGATTTCAAATCTGAAGACCGCATATTCATATCATGTGTGCTTCCCAAGGTTATAAGTCATATTTAACAGGCAGGTAACAGATAAATTTGTTAAATTTTGTTAAGGGTGTATAGGGGCTAACCTACACTAGGGTTCAATCTTTGGTAAATATTTCCAAAATGATACAATTCACGAGAAAGTGGATTACATATTTGAAATCAGAAGGAAATGGGCTTTCATATGATGTAAGATTAATGTTGGTACGATTTGAGATAAAAAAGTTGCAAGACTTCCCAGGGGACAAAACACCCTTTTCTTACCTCAAAACTAAAACCCCCCTCAATTTTAAAATTCCGCTCTTTGAGATCTTTCAAGTGACGCCTGTTTGACAATGTTTTGATGACAAAAACAAACTTTACAGCGAAAAGGATTTTTTGTCCATCTACTTTTTGGGAGTGCTATAGATACTTATTATCACCAATTTGCCATGTCGATCAAACTAGCACGAAAAAGTAGGGGTGTAGCCAAGCCATTTAGCTACCAAACAATCTTGAATCACTGATATCTGCTGATTATTCTTTTATCCATAACACTCTCTCTCGGTTCACCTCGGGTCACCCGGTATTGTATTGTTAGACTGTATATTGTACATGATTGTGCGTGTAAGCATCATGATAGTTCTTTCAGTCTTGTGTATTCTTCTGATCATATGCATGGCTATGTACTCTTTATCCGTAACACTGTCCCTCGGTTCACCTCGGGTCACCCGGTATTGTATTGTTAGACTGTATATTGTACATGATTGTATAACGCTTAGTTCCCATTTTGCGATAAAGATTGATCGCAGGCGATGAGGCTTCGTCGCACCAACGTTCATCGCTTTCTCGTCGCCGTCGCCTCGTCGCCCAAACGTTTCCAAACAAATTCATCACCTTTGTTAGACTGACGACGTGATTCCTTGTATTCGTTCGATGTTTTTAATCTGACATTTTTTTTTCTCTCATCTCAGTTTGAAGCCATAACTATAATTCAATGCGGAAAACTGAGACTTATGTAATCAGTCTACATCTTTGTCCCGCTTAAACTTCAACAAGGTTAATTATTTTGAAGCGGTTTTCCAGACAGTGGGTTTGAGTCATAAACTGCGGCTTGGGAAAGTACCATCACTCATAATAAATATGTCTCTCTCCTCAGAGAAATACCCGAAGACCATTGGATATGGTGCCACTAGGGGTCACTCTCCTTCACAGAGGCTGTATTACTAGGACCAATCATCCCTCCTATCCGTCCTTCCCTCCTATCCGTCCACCGGTAATACAGCCTCTGCGAAGGAGAGTGACTAGGGGTGGTCTGCTCGGATTCGTTGATGAACTCTCCGAATGGGTAAGATAAGTTGTCCTTTTTAAAAGGTGAAAATCTTACAAAAGTGTACAGGGGAAAAGCTGACCAGCCTTTCCTTTGACAAATTAAAGCTATAAAACCGACATTTAGTTCTGATGAAAGCATCTCATAACGTTCACAACTTGGACTTTATTTTGCTGAAACTAAAACCTCTATCAGGATAAAAACGGCCTGCTAAATTGGTTCAGTCATGTACTTAGCAATGAGAACAAAGTTTTTGGTCGTACCTGAACTTCTTTCGATATAGAAATTAGAATAGATAGAACGACATCGATTGTGGAAGTAATCAAATTAAAATTATGCATTTTATTTATAAAGACATGGAACTTAACGTTTACAAGTTGAAAAGAAGATTTAAATTGCAAAAATCTAACAAAAATAAGCCATTCTACGAGAGCTTCGTCCAAAAACATTAGTGACCTCAACTAAAAAGTCTGCGGCTAAGAAGACAGGGCCCGGTTGTTCAAACCATGATTAGCGCTAATCTTGGATTAAAAGCATAATTCTGTAGTCATTTGCATAGTTCTAATCCAGTGTTAGCCTAATACCAGTTTTGAACAACCGGGCCCTGGTTTATAGGTCGTACCCAGTGTGGTACCAAGCACCCTTTTTAAAAAATGACACAAGTACGCCTATTCATACGACGAGCTAAACAGGCATGCCTGCTTTTAGAGTTATCCAACAAAGAGGCTTGTTAAACAAACGAGACTCAGTAAAATACGCTAGATCAGAGACCCAGCCCTATCAGACCATTCAGAACTCTATTTGTCCAGGGCGACACTGGCTCGCTACATAAACCAGTGCTATGCTAGAGTCGACAAAAAGTGGCGTAACAGGAACTAGCACAAAATAACATCCTAGCACGATTTATGCGGGGGGGGGGATAATATTCTCTCTAACTCTTCAACTTTGATTCCGAGAGAACTCCCTTACTCGAACCAAGTTCATTCCTAGGCAACAGGTAACTTAAATTCACTTCATTTAACTGCTTCCATAATTTCTTGCTCTCACAGACAATTCTGACTATAGTTTTCTTTCTCTCCGGATCGAGAAGGATGGTATACTGTATTACGTAATTCTGATCCTTCTCATTCCTTGTGCAGTCTCTTAAAATCCTTGTGTGTTACATTTCTTTCTTTCTTCCACCCTGCTCTCCATCAAGTCTCTTTTTCTCTGAAATTCTTTTTCTTGTTTTGGATGGGTTGCTGAGCAGGGCTCAAATGCGGCGATCAGCCTTTTCAAAGTAAATTAAAACCTGGACGGCTCTGAAATACAGTTTTGTAGCAACTAAATCGGGTCCATCTAAATCGACTAAATCGACTAAGGTTAGGGCTACAACTAAGGCAACAAAAATCTAAATTGTGATTCTAAAAAAGAGGAAAAAAATTAGATCTGGTTTCTAGATTGTCCCAATTGATAAAGATAAAATGAAGCTAATTGGTGCAAGGATCAATACACAATGGTCAAGCTCGTAATCTTTGGCAGAAATATCGGGATGATACTGGCGCGAACATTAATTCCCTCTATTAAAAACAAGCATCTTTAACGCTAAATTAAATTGGGATACACCACCAGCTGCCCAAAAAACATTCAGCTTGGTGGCCCTTAAAAGACTGAACATGTAAAGAAACTAGTGCAGCAGTCTGAATCTTAGCTCATCAGAATCTCGTATGGAAACCATATTGAAGCTTTACTACACGATTAACAAAACAAAGCTACAAATAGCCCATCTCTGGATCTATTGCAATGAGGAAAGCGTCAGGGAACTTTTTGATATGCTCATCTACCTCGCAAAGAGTTTCGATTGATTTGGTTAGACGTCTTATCTTAAATTTGCCCACCGCCACATAGTCTCTCAAATCCAAAGCCTAACTGGCTTATCTATAGGAGGCCATTAATTTAGTACTATTGCAGGAAAGGGAGAGCGGCATAAAAAACTCGGACCTTTCCTATTATAGTCCGAAGCCTTCGGCGCTCCCTGATTATAGTATATAATTATGCTTTGCAAATCGACGGGCCGGGGGTTTGAAAATCTAAGAAAATTGTGTGCACACTAAATGGAAGGCCTCTTGAGTATGAAGATTCTTATAAAGATATGGACAGCAGGGCTACAAACTAAACTTCAGCAGATCATAGGATATAATTAACAAAACACTGTCACCTCGTCTTCCACTCCAACGGACATCCCTGCAAAGTCTTCTCTTACAGCGATTCTTCCTCACTTGAGAATGGGGCATGATTACCTCTCGCATACCTTTGGGAATAGCAGCGCATATGGCATTATCTTTATGGCATACCTCAAGATCACGAAGCACCTCTGAGTGTGATCTTGGTGAGTCTTGACAAGTACTTGAGTTGCTTTATACAGTCACCTTCTGGTTCGTTCATTTTGAGCATGTCCATTGCAGTGGTGACTTGATCCATTAGGGATTCTAATACCTTTGACATGTGCTCTGCGGTGATGTCATTCGTCTGGTCAAGTGCGGTGATTGCTTCTTGAAGGTAACTGGAATGAAGAAATCAATCGTTTTATCTATGGCTAAAATGTTCAAATCNCATGATTACCTCTCGCATACCTTTGGGAATAGCAGCGCATATGGCATTATCTTTATGGCATACCTCAAGATCACGAAGCACCTCTGAGTGTGATCTTGGTGAGTCTTGACAAGTACTTGAGTTGCTTTATACAGTCACCTTCTGGTTCGTTCATTTTGAGCATGTCCATTGCAGTGGTGACTTGATCCATTAGGGATTCTAATACCTTTGACATGTGCTCTGCGGTGATGTCATTCGTCTGGTCAAGTGCGGTGATTGCTTCTTGAAGGTAACTGGAATGAAGAAATCAATCGTTTTATCTATGGCTAAAATGTTCAAATCTATCCCAGTGGAGGTTTGTAAAAAGTTTACCAGTTGAAACGAATTTTAAACTTGTCGTAGATTTTGTACCATGGTGATTTTCTTTTTAGTATATCGTCTGGTCAAAGCACCCACAAGGAGCCCATTACAGAAGCCAACCAGACTACCCCTATTGGCAACTCATCCAAAGGAATAAGCACCCACAAGGAGCCCATTACAGAAGCCAACCAGACTACCCCTATTGGCAACTCATCCAAAGGAATTTAAGATTTATCCGAGGAGAGAAGCATGCAGAACTTTTTAGGATGAGCGGTGGTAATACCCCCAGGCGGCCAGCCAAGGGCTCGAACTCGCATCTTCCTCACAGAAGGTGAGAGCGCTAACCATCAGGCCAACCTACCACCTAGAATTGCTAAAATACTCCCATGTCTTCCAAATAACAAAAATCCTTACCAGGAGGGTATCTCACATTCCTTGAGCATTTCTGGAGGTTCTTAGACAGCATAAGTTCCAAATCTTTAAAAACGTCGGTGTAAAATTCTGTGACCTATTTCTTTGAATTGAATGGCTTGAAAGAAACTTTAGCTACTTTGCTATAACTCTACCATTGGACTTTTCAGAAATCTTTAATGATTTCGGGTTGATTCATGCTAAATTCTGATCGTTAGGGTTAACCAAATCTGTATACTTTTTTTTTGGGACACCCGGTATAGTTTCTGATAAACTAGTTTCTTATAAAGTAACGTGCATGAGACGGAAGTCGAGAAATATTGACAAAGCTCGCCATTTATTCCTTTTAGTACTAAGTTCGAAAAGAGCTAAGAAACCTTTAAATGCTAAATTCAAAGATGTACCTAATGGAAACTATGTCGTTGAAAGGTATTCTTGAATAAAATAAACTCTAGACTTCAGTTTTGAACGTAATAAAACATGTTTTCTTCCCACCTGATGTTTCATATGTCAAGAAACATATATGTAGCCGTGTCATAAACCACATAATAATTTATGCACTCAAAAATTAAGAAACAAATCAAGAAGCTTTTTGTACTCAAACGCAGGAATTTTCATGTGAAATCAAGAAACTGTAATTACTATGGGCTGATCCAAGTTTCTTATAAAAACAAAACGTGTATATTTAGGACAGGAGAAGACTGACTTCCCAGTGAACATATCCTGTCTATCGTCTCAGGCTACGTTCACACTGCTCCGTTTTCATTTCATTTCGATTCGTTTTTGTTGATGAAATGCTGCCCGTTCACATTGCTCCGTTTTCAAATGAATACGCTACGAATACGACAGACGTTCACACTGCTCCAGCAAAACGGTGCTGTTAATCCCCTTTTTGAAACAAAGGCTTTTGTTAGTAGCTGTCAAAAAGGTGCCAATCGCGAGTTTGTAGGCCATTGTAATCAACAGCCTATACAAAGGAATGCGAAGCGTTTTCAAATGTCTGTTTTTGGCGTTCACACTGAAAACGCATCGTTTTGAAAACGCATCAGATTTATCCTTTTTCATTAGCGTTTTCGAAAAGCTCCGTTTTCACAGCGGAGCAGTGTGAACGCAAGGTGAAAACGGACAAGTTTTGCTCGGTTTTCATATGAAAACGGAGCAGTGTGAACCTCACCCTCACCCTCTGTGATCAAACGATATACACAAGCAATATACTCACTTTACTTTGGTAGACGTATCATTGGTTAAATCAACAGACAATTGCTGAATCAATGAGAGTAATATCGGTTGGCTCAGTTCACTGCCATTCTTCGGGAACAAATCATCTGGGTCGACTTTCTGGCATACAAATAACACCAGGTTCAAATCTGCAGCCGTCAACGCCGCCTCAAATGCACTGGGATAATCGTACTCTTCTAGGTTTTTGCTGATTCCATCCTGAGAAAAAAGAAGATTTACTAGACTATGCATATACTTTTAACTGCCATCTGGTGCAAGTGGCAAACTTTTCACAACTTGAAAGTTCTTCCATACAATGTCTTGACCAACATAACTCCTCCGCCCTTAGCTAGATAAAGTTGGCAAATTTGGTTGAGGAGCCCAAACACTTGATTAGCAGTTCGAAATTAAATACAACGAGAAACAAGCAAAATTGGACATGGTACACGATCTAAACTTCTAAATTCATACCCAGCCGTATTTGAACTAAGTACATTGGAAACAACCAAGAAAACATTGGTATTTTTAACATAAATACCAATCAGACCCAAAGAAAATCGACACCAACCATTAAGGTGCTCAGCCCATGTGGAAAGTCTAGCCTGTCGTTGAATCTAGAGACATCACATAGCTAATGCTACAGAACTTCGTATTTCAGTGGCTCGTTAGGGTTGAGGGAAGTGACACAATCCCCTCTAAATTCCTCAAGTCATTCAAAAATATAACTAGTTACCAATTATGACGTTTTAGAAGGTTCTAATTCAAATTTGCTGGATATTTAATTTCTTTAAAAGCACTCCTAATCTTTTAGGGGGATTTAAATTTGTTGAGCTGATAGCAATACGACGATGCTTGCTGAAATAATGCCTAAAGGAGGTATACCGAAGGATTATCTAAGCTCATACCATAATATCTTCTTCGTCAATATTTTCACCGGCAACAGCACCAGATCCTCCAGCAGGCATTGCTTGTATTGATGCATTTAAATCGTCCTTTAGTTGGTTCAATAATGATGTGATATCACCCTTGATTGTATCTGATAACCCTTGCGATATCTTTTGATCAATCGCAGATAGCAGCTCGCTTTTGAACCTGTTTTAAATAAATAAACTTTCAGTCATTCAGAATTTAAAACTTGTGCAAATAAACAGAGAGCATTTGTTAAATACTTAATCTGATCTGCAAGACGATGGCTAGATACCAGTACTACGAAAGTTCGTTAATTTTTTCNTAATATCTTCTTCGTCAATATTTTCACCGGCAACAGCACCAGATCCTCCAGCAGGCATTGCTTGTATTGATGCATTTAAATCGTCCTTTAGTTGGTTCAATAATGATGTGATATCACCCTTGATTGTATCTGATAACCCTTGCGATATCTTTTGATCAATCGCAGATAGCAGCTCGCTTTTGAACCTGTTTTAAATAAATAAACTTTCAGTCATTCAGAATTTAAAACTTGTGCAAATAAACAGAGAGCATTTGTTAAATACTTAATCTGATCTGCAAGACGATGGCTAGATACCAGTACTACGAAAGTTCGTTAATTTTTTCTTTTCAATTTACATTATTTTGACATGGTAGCTCCATCAGTCGAGAGGACTGCTTACAGGGGGCCGTGTCGAATTTTACAATATTACAAAAAGAAATTGATCAAAGATTAAGCCGATGTTTACAATACAACATCGAAAAATAAATAGAGTTACGCTGAGAAGGGCAAATTGCTCTTCAGCCTACTTTTAAAAATACTAAACGGAGGGTGCTTGTTTGACATCCAAAGGCAATTAATTTCAATTCTCTGCACCCCGGAAAGGTATAGCTTTCTGCCCACTGCAAATGTTCATCCTTGGAACAAGGACATCGGCAGTAAATTGCGCAAATTCATATTTATATCACGAGCAGAATTTTTCTTAAATAGGTCCACCATACCGTCAAATCTTTAAAAGCCCGATGGAAATCATACTTTGAAACTCTATACAAAAATGACATTTAAAGGCATTTTCTTGGCAAAAGGAACCAACTTTAGCATCGGATTTGCAAATTCTATTTTCGACATACAAGAAAGAGCGATTTTACGGAAAATAAGTCTTCCGGAAAGTTGCCGAGGATTTCTTAGTTTGCCAACTTACTGTCATCCCTACAACTGTTATTTTCATGGTGAAATTTAATACAACTGTTTGGCACTGACATGCCAGGCCATTGATATTTACAGTAGAATCAAATTCAAACCGTCGTTACAGAGGGGGAGTCGTATAGGTTCCTTCGAAAGGAAATGGCGAAGTTGTATAGTTGTATAGTATTAATAGGTAGAATAAGTAAACATGTATTGTAAGAATTCTACCTGGATAAAAAAACAAAAAAACAAAAAAAACAAAAATGGCGAAGTTTTAATAACATTCAGTTGAAATCGNCTTAGTTTGCCAACTTACTGTCATCCCTACAACTGTTATTTTCATGGTGAAATTTAATACAACTGTTTGGCACTGACATGCCAGGCCATTGATATTTACAGTAGAATCAAATTCAAGCCGTCCTTACAGAGGGGGTATCGTATAGGTTCCTTCGAAAGGAAATGACGAAGTTGTATAGTTGTATAGTATTAATACTAAAGGAAATAGTGTTGTATAGTTGTATAGTATTAATAGGTAGAATAAGTAAACATGTATTGTAAGAATTTTACCTGGATAAAAAAAACAAAACAAAAAACCAAAATGGCGAAGTGTTAATAACATTCAGTTGAAATCGTCCACAATAACGATAATTTCGTTACCGTCTCATGTCAAATGGAGGGACGTTTTTCTCAGGCCCTTACAAATAAAAACAATAAATACCTGAGCATAACATCTGTAATTTGTTTCCGCATAAGTACTTCCAAGTTACTCTCGGTACCAGTCAACCGATCAGCCGTATCTTGGAATGTCTGTACAAGTCCTTGCAATTGATTCAAGACGGGGTCACGCATTTCGATTTGCCGTTTCTTTCGATTCTCAAAATGACCATCCATTTTGTCGAAATCTGTAATTAATAATATCATGAATATTATATAAGAACAAAACCATCTTTTCGAATAAAACAGACAAATCAATACAGAAACACAACTGTTTTAACTTCTAAACGTTTCGATTAAAAATCTTCATCAGTATAAAAACTTTACAGGGCAGCCGAGAGAGACTTATTATTATGCACATCATTATGTCTATTCAACATTGGTCGTGTGTAGTTTGTTGTGACCCAGATGTCCAAACAACCCAAACGGAGAGAGAAATTGCACATCAAAGAAACAGCTTTTCTAAATATGACCAAGATTGTGGGAATGAGGGAAGAATATGTGATCGATTTAGTTTTCTTAGGCAACAAAACTGCCCTGTAGCTTCGAAATTTTCCCAAAATAAGCAGTCCATGTCGTTAAATATATTTGTATGAAACTACCTCAAGAACAAATTGTTTTTATTCCAATAAAGACTTTCATTATTTAGTCTTCTTACATTTATCTTTAAATATCACTCTGTATTTTTGTGATGTTATATGTTGTATTTAATTTCAATTTTTTTTTAATTAGATAGGTGGGTATGTAGAGTTAGTGTATTAGATGAAGTTTGAAAATGAATGAACTGAACTGAACATTCTTCGTTAGAGACCATACATTTGTATATTTGTATGAATATATTTGTATGAAATTACCTCAAGAACAAACTATTTTCATTCCAATAAATCATTTCATTCTTCGTTAGAGACTATACATTTCATAGATGTTAGAGGATCGCTTTTAATCCGGTGTTAACTAAAAATGCATAGCTACAAACTTACATCCTTTTGTTCCTTTCTCGAAAGCTTGATTAATCTGTCCAAACATTTCTTTGCAAGCTCTTTCATATGACGGTATCAAGACATTCTCAAATGCTTCCCGGTATGCATTGGGTAATGTTCCTTCCAGAATAGTTGCTGCCGTAAATCCAATTGATTCTGCAACGGCCTAAAAAGAAAACATCGTTTAAATTGTCGTAAAATTGGAAGCAAGGTGATGGAAATCAGTGGCGGACATTTTGCCAAATATTGGGGGGGGCCAAGCTATTGTTTCGGTCAAAAAGCATTGTTTATTTCTATTATTTTCAAACAAAGACCATTGTTATTCCCAACATTGGTCGCCCCCCTTCGCCCCCTAGTGTCTGCCACTGATGGAAATAAAGAAATATTTCAGGTGCTTGTCCCAGCTGTTCTCGCATTCCCTTCAGAAGGTTGTAGGTTCAAGTCCGAGGATTCCGCTTGGGGAAGTACCACTGCCTATCCTGGAAGTTCTGTAGGCTTCTCTCCTAGTAGGAAAGCTTGATGTGCTTGAGATGTGGTGCCAGTAGTGGTGTTCTCGGCTTCAGTAATGGGAAACCGAAGTCTCTCCGAGTATAGGATATACTAGAGGAACGTTTGCGAGAGCCTTTCCACAACCTCCATAGTGACTGCTTTACAGTGGTGGAAAATACAGGCATTCTAACCCCCTTACAAGGAAATCAAACGCAATAATGAATCAACAAAAAAATGCTATTACCTTGCTTTTGACCATAATGGAGACTTCTTCCCTCAGAGTCTTCTCGATAGCTGCAAGTTTCTGGAGTAGAAAAACCGGGGTGAAAAATACGAAATAAAAAACAGCATTGTATAGCAACTTCTTGTGACTCTTTCTGAAGTAACAGCTTAGATAATATAAAGGTCTATCTAGCGCCCCTTTTTCAAACTAAGGTGATTCAAAAAGCATCCCTCATTTTACGTCCCGGTGCACAGAAACGAAAATAGTTGTTAAAAAAATTTATGGAATATTTCAATGCAGCGTCTTACCGGCTTCATATGCTCACAGGTATTCACTAAGCTGATATAACTTATACATTAGATTTGTGAGCCACAGTACAAAGTAAATTCCTAACTTTTCTCAAAGATTTGATAGGTCGAACAAAGTGGTGTTTTTGGAGCGGAAATTCAAAGGAGAAAGAATGCATTAGAATAGTATTACTTACCACAGTAACATGGGAAGTCACTTGATCCATGGCTGAACCAACAAGTTTTTGCACACCTGAACAATCAACAACAAAACGTATTACAAAACTTTGCTAACAGTAAGCGATGCAAAAATTCTACATGATGGTTAACAGATGAACATAAAATCATATCAAAATATACAGGGAATATATTTTAGCAACTACCGTAAAAGCTCTATTAAGGTTACTGTACCCTTTCAGACAAAAAATTCTCGATTTTTCGTTTTCGTCATAATCTGATGGTTTAAGTATTTGAGTACCGTTTCAACCAACTCACTCCCAGAAATAACCACAATTACTGGAAAATTTGAGCATTTTAAAAAAAGCAATCATATTTCTCAAANACCACAATTACTGGAAAATTTGAGCATTTTAAAAAAAGCAATCATATTTCTCAAAACATGCGGGAATAGACTTCAGAGGATTAAAGTAAACTCACTTGACCTTGCAGCTATATTCACAACATCCCCTGCTGTTATTTTCTTGATGTAACGATTGACCAAGACCACGCTAAAGCTTTATTGCTTGACCTGCGGCTTTATGTTTGCACTTTCAAGCATAATCGTTTTTCCCGCGCGTTCTGCTTCAATTTGATAAAAGCCTGATTTTTCGAAACAAGATTCCAGGGTACTCGTGGGTACTAAAAAATCTTGGTGTACCGAACGGGCAAATCAAATCTCTTGACACTTGGCATACAGGGTCACAAAGCATATAACTACAAAAGGGTGTCAGTGATTTATGATAGATCCACTGGTCCGACTTTTATAAGGGTTTGAAAGTTAAAAAAGACATTTCAGACATGAACATTAATTTAAAATTGCATTATTTCTAGACAGCACGTTTTATCAAAAATTCGTGACACATTTTTGCAGTTCAGGACCTTAAGTCTTTGGTAAATAGATAGTTTTGGTCGAACAATGCCCGATGGGGTACACCAAGATTTTTTCGCAAGGGTGGTCGATTTCGCCCAAAATCTGCAATAAATCATATGCATTTTTATTTAAACAACTGGTTATATTTTTATGGTATTCCGCGTTTAATTTTGCTTCGAATAACATAAAATGTTGTTTGGTATAGTTTAAGGAACGGCCGTGAAAAATAGAGTTTCCTAATCGCTGTCTGAAGGGTTACAGTAACCTTAAGCCCCAGGGGGCTTAATAGAGAGGGGGGCTTATTCACAAAGTCAAATGACAAGCCAATAAATGATAGCTTTTCAGGTCTTTTACCTCATATTTTACGGAATTAACATACAATTTTACTAGTCAAATACACAAATTCAACGCAGTTTTGTCCCAAACCATATCAAAATTAACATCCAAACTTTTTTTAGCAAAATAAATCGAAAATCTTTGTTTCTCGCATTTGATATAAGTGGGGGGGGCTTAATAGAGAGGGGGGCTTATTCAAGAATTAGATTCAAGATTGGCTTAGAAGGGAGGGGCTTATGAGAGAGGGGGCTTAATAGAGAGGGGAGCTAAATAGAGCTTTAACGGTATTTACTTTACACGTGAAAAAGACTACCTCTCCCAAGAAGAAATATCATATTTTTGACAATTCTAAGGAAGGCTAAAGAAACTGGCCTACATAGATTGATTATCATTAAAAAGTCTGTATTGACTCAAAGCTAAGACCCCATTCTTATCCGACAAAAGATTAGATTTCTTCTTTGCATCTTTTCAACAGACCCAAATTAAAAGTTTTAATTTAGCTCTCTGATTGGCTAATTTGAAATTCATTGTTCTCGTTTCTCCTCTTTCGGGTATTATCTGACGATCTGATGTGACCATTGTCAGACGAAAATGTTTACCAACTGGTTCAGTTACTCAACGCGATTTTCAAGATTGATAACCCTTAATGAAGAGACAGTAAATTTACCAACAACGATAAAAATCATAGTTTTCTACTGACAGTCTTAACCGAAGCAAGAGGACAGACAAAACAGCAGCTACTGACTTTAGATAAAGACACAAACTTACTTGGAAGTACAGATGCCTTCACTTCAGATTTCAATATTTTGTCCAATTTCCCAGTTATTGAATTATTTACGGCTTGAAGTAATGCCTGCATTTGTCTATCTTGTGATTGTTGTAAATTTGATTGCACTGATGCGGTGAATGAATCGAGTTTTTGAGCTATATTTTACTGTTAAGGGATCACACTTTATGATACAGGGGCTAGACTTCAATGACAAGAGTTGAAAGTACTTGAAAACATGTGAAAGTAGAAGAATTGTAAAAAATATTCTCTAGCGACTTTCAGAACAAAATATATGATGCAGGTTTAATGGATTCAATTCGAAAAGTCGAATGTCATTTCAACTCATCAATTTCAGGACACTTATGTTTTCCGAATGAATCCTCACATTTCTCAAATCTTTATTAATCAATAATAAGGGTTTTGTTATTTTCAAAGACTGCTGTTTTCAGAAGATTTTTCGAAAGAATGCAACCTAATTTGTCCAAGTGATTCCATTGTCGCAAAAACAGACATTCAAGGCTCTTGTTCAACCAGCAGCCTTTGCGCGTAGATTTGTATAGAGGCAGCATATCTTCATATTCCGCCGGGGGAGGTAGCACCACACGCCCTGTAAATTACATATTTTCGTAGACCACAAAAATGTTCATTTTCATAAAACAGAGCGCGCAAAGGACCATGGTTGGGCAAGAGCCTTTAAAGGAGACTATTACAGGGGCTGCGTCACTGAAAAGTGAAAAAATCAAGTTTAAACCAAAGTGGCTGTTATAACTCCGTTTATGTTTTAGAAATTCGGCAAATGCTTGCTTATCTTAAAGGAAAGCTTAACAAACTCTTATCTGGATTATCATATCATTTTGACATAGATATATGACATAGATAAACAACAAACTCTGGCACAAACTCCAAAAGTCAGCTCTTAAGGCCAGTTTCCAGCCAATGGAATTTTCCGAGCGGGCGGAAATTCTTTTGTCTATGAGAGAAAATGTCGCTTTGTAAATGAATAGAAATTTGAGGTTGAGTGACTTTTGATTGTGTAAAATCCCGCCCGCTCGGAAAATTCCACTGACTGGAAATCAGCCTTTATACAAGAACGGCAGGAAAGCTTCACAAAATACTTAAAAAATTCTAAAAATATTCAAAGGATACAGCATGATTTTGAAATTTCTTTCACAGCTTTATTGAGACTGGATCCTGAATTTTTCTGCATCAATTGTAAAGTAACTTTCATGTTATCCCTTTCCTCCGTCTGTGCCTTGTTCGTGATCTCGTTTTGTTTGGATTGTTCCTCAAGCCTCAAGCTAAGGTCCTCGACTGTTTTTGTAAGTTGTGTAATGTGTTTCTGTTGATCTTGTAGCATCTTCAGAATGATTCCAATTGGCTGTACACTCTGGGAAAAAAACAAGAAAGAAGATTACTTAGAAGATTGTGAATATTGCTTAGGCCAAAACGCCAAAGCTCTGGTTGGGAGGTGGTGGCAAATTTGTCCTTTGAAGATTTTTATCTCTACTCTCAAAGCACCAATATCAACAAACAAGATATCTATGTTCAAGTTAACTACCGAGTAATGTTTTAAAAATGATTTCGGATTGATTCATGCTAAATTCTGATCGTTAGGGTTGACCAAATCTGTATACTTTTTTTGGGACACCCGGTACTTACTATTTGATTGCTTCTCAAATTAGAAGGACAAGACACAAGTTTCAAAGTGGTTCCTTGCAGACCGTATCTTTGGCTGCTAGTGTATCTTCAGCTCAAAGGACCCACAAGGAGTCGATTACCGAAGCCGACCAGATCATCCCTACTGGCAACTCATCCCAAGGACTTTTCTCCAAGGAGAGAAGGCTACGCAACTTACAGCGCGTGTGGTGCTACCTCCCCCGGCGAAAGCCTGGCAGCCGAAACCACAATCTTCTACAAAGAAGAAAACGGCGCTAGCTACTAGGCTAACAGGCTAACATACCAACAAAAACTTCTGGATGAACATTCTGTGAAAGCTTCTCGGTTAGAAATTCAATAAAAATTCGGAAAAAAACTCCACCTAGATAAGGCTTGTATTTATTTCATGTCGAATGAGCCTTGGGGAGACGCAAGTCTTACTAAGGGCATGGGAAAGAACATGCTTAAGGTACGAATTCAGCTTCAAATTGAATCTGATCATCAGTCTGTGCAGTTTTATGGTATGCTCAAAGTTCTACTTTCTGGTACAATCCTCAAGAACAGTTATGACTCTCTTGATAAAAAATTATCGCAAAAGAAAGAGTAAAATCCAAACCAACTCACATCTTGTTTACTGGACATTGGTCTTTTTTCATCATCCGGGACATTCTCGTTCAAACCTAAACCGAGGAGATCACCAGTCATTACATTATCTTGACTGTCAGAATCGGATGAACAATTCACTGAAAACCTGGCACTAACAACATCTTCAGTCTCTTGAGGAGTACCCAATCTTCCACTTCGCTCCGTGTCTGGTGGCGTTCCTGATCGCCTCCTCACCGTCTCTGGTTGCGTCTCAGATCGTTTTGGCGAACCGATCCCTAATTCTGCCAGAATTTGCTTTCTCGCTTTTTCGTTATCAGTGAGCGATCCTTGATCATCGTCTGCTGCACTTGCTACTCTTGTCGCCTGTATTGGGCGCTTCAGGATTGTAAAAGTTCCGGATTTAGGTCTCTCGGAAGATGTTTCAATTGTCGATCGATTGCTTTCAAACGACACGCTCTTTTCGATTTCTCCTTCGCTGAGTATCTGAAATATGAATATGATAATAATAATAATAATCAATCTATTTAAAGTTGGCTAGTACATAGCCACATATAGTAAAATAACAGGATTAAAATACTATAATTACTAATTAAGGCCAACTACTTAAAAATATACAGGTTGTAAAACAATTTGATAAAATGACTCGATAATACATACAGTTTAAGCGATAAAAATCTTAAGAATATATACAGAAACTTATAAAGTGCTGTACAAGCAAACTATGAGTTTCAAAGATTGATAAATAGTTTAATTACATGGCAGTATAAATGCAGAATCACAGACAAGCAATTGATGAAGGTGAAGGTGAAGTGGCGTTTTTTAGCGCCAAGCGCTGGGATCGCAGAAGTAGAAAAGACCTAATCGAGTCCACGACCCCTTCTTGTCATGTCCGCCTGATTGTTCTGGCTGCAAAGTCAGAGGATTACACCACTGCGCCACAACACCTTCAACAATTAAACAGTCTGACTGACTGCTGTGTTTTCTATTCATTTACGGACCGGTGTTTCAAGAGTACAATATTTGAAAACAACTTTGAAAGGCGAAACCATCGTAAAACAAACGTAAACCTTTTTTATCGACACTCAATCATCAGAGTGTGAAACGTCGGCTAATAACCGGAAGACGTAGCAAGCTTCCATACCCACCTGTGTGTTGATATAAGCCAATCAGAAACATCATAGCTAGATTAGCATTATGTTTAGAACACCAATCAGCGCCGCGTAAAGTAGTTCATCTGAAATTCTTGTTCCATTTTTGGTTATTTTCTGACGTTTCATACTCTGATGAAAGCCAGACAAAAAAGCGTTAAGCACTCTCGATTCCAGAATAAACGGGGTGGGAGGAAAATTCGATCTGCAGTTCTGTAATGGGACGAAAGGCACAAGTTTTTTTACTGTAAAAACAACTTAAAAATCATAGCAACTATTAAAAATGAAAAATACAGTTAAGTCATATTTCAGGAAAGATGACTTCACATGTTTCACATTTCAAGAAGCTCAAAATTAACAAACGGGGAGTCTGGAATAAGCATGTCCTGGTTGGATATTTTCAACAAATTAATAGGCGGGGGAAACGTTTATTCCGGACTCGAGAGTACGTTTAATGATGGTTTTGCTTATATTCTTACGAGTCTGTGTTTAGCACATACCTCGTAATCTTCAGGTACACTAACTTCTCGCTCCTCTGCTTCTTCCTCTTTATCATTAACTCTCTCATCAGTATCACTTTGCGTCTCTTTCGTTTGAGGCGTAACTGGAGCACTTGCGACAGCCGTAACTGTCGTAATACTACTTATACTACTGTGCACGCTTTCGTCCATCTTTGCGGGTTTAAAATTAGCTGTTGCAAAGCTATCTGTGTCTTCTAGATCGGAGACTAAGCTACTTTGTCCTTCTGTAATGTCTGACATAGCATCTCGGGCAGCTATGAGGTAGAGAAAGGGTTTTGAGCATACATAAGACACAGATATGAAGGCTGATTTCCAGCCAGTGGAATTTTCCGAGCGGGCGGAATTTTACACAATCAAAAGTCTTTCAACCTTAAGTTTCTATTCAATGCAAAACGACATTTTCTGTCGTAAACAAAAGAATTTCCGCCCGCTCGGAAAATTCCACTGACTGGAAAGTGGCCTTAGGACACAGTTTTGAACTCATGCCCAGCCCCTTAGTGATGTCAACAAGATACAGGGTGAAAGGATATGGCTAGACTCGTCACACCCTTAAGAGTTCTTTTGCAGTGAAGACCTTGAAGATCGCCCCCCAAGACTTGAACCATAGTTTATGACAGTGAAAGTTTTTTCATAAGATACTGTTCACAAGATAAACAGCTGATAACAACAGCAAGATCACAAGTTTTTTTTAAATCTAATACAAGGTCTGACGAATTACAAGGTACAAAGTAATGAGTCTTTATTTGTTTTGATTTGTTATTTCCTGTACGACGTTTTAAGCTGTGAACAGTGTCTAACGAAAGCTTTTTGCATATCAACTGATGGTTTCAGTCTTGAAGGTTTTTTTCAGTCTAGAAACTCCGTAATTGTCATTTTCTTCATACGGACAATTGTTTGCTTTTTGGGAACAAACTGGTTTGAAGACATTTCAATTCGGTACAATTTTCCTTTGAAGTTAGAGGAGAAGAATAAAAGTTAGTAGCAATAAAAAGAAAGTTCACTTACACATATGATCTTCAGATGATACCGCAGTGCATACTGAAGGAGTAGGAGGGGGTACTGAGCAGTATGGTGAATATCGAATGTGTAATTTCTGTAACGATCTAGATAAAGCACAAAAATACATTGTGATACCGGATGACCCAATGAAAAGTGAAACTTTGTCATAATCACGAAAAAATGATTATATTACCTATCAATAAATTTTTTTCTGCGCCTTTGTGTCAAAGATTGAACCAACTTCTGGGATGACCTTTATTTAAAATCTTAATTTTCGGGATATTTCGAGATGAACAAAACTTGGATAACACATGAGGAAAATGGGTATTATGGCTAATAAAAATGATGACATCATTTGCGAAAACAGCAGAAAAAATTCGGATACTTTTCAAAACAAAGTCTGGAACCTCTCCTCCCCTCCCCCCAAAAAATGTTAACAGTTAATGTTAACGTAAATGTTAACATGTTAACAACCCTAGATTTGCTTATCCGTATCTGATGAAAACATGTAATTCCCAAACTTGAAAATAAATATGTTTGCACTTGAAGGGAGATAACATTCTGAGGCAAATTATTTGGTTCCAAAATGATGATTCAATTTGAAAGAAGAATGAGTTCGGTTCCTACAAGTTCCACAAGAGAAACTATCATTTGGAATTGAAATTAAATGCAAAATTTCCTGATTAACAAAGCTGTGCTTTATTAAATCATAAAAGAGCCAACTTACTTGACATGAATACCAAACATCTTCAATGACACAAGATATCCATGTCTGGGTGTATCACCAAGCATATCAGTGACGTCATCACGATCAACGTCATCCTGGGCGCCATTATGATCGAAATCACTAGCATTTCGCGCCTCGTTATGATCATCATCATCATCATCATTAGCGTCTTCTCCATTCTCATTCTCCGCCTCATTTTCATTAGAGGTCTTTTTCGTTGCTTTAGTGTGATATAGGGAATATGACAACATTGGCTGAGCGAGTATGCATTCTGTTAAAGAGGTAAAATGAGCTGTGCCTTCTTGACTGTCTTGGTAAAGTTGGAGCAGATAAAGAACCTGAAAGAAATTATCGGTAAATAATTGTTCTTATTTGTTTCATTTTCGTTCATTTTTATTGTACAATATTTATACAGGTTACAGATTTCAGTTATAACTAACTGTTTTACAAATTGACCTGTCAAAAAAGGCCTAAATTAAAAAAATACATATTATTGTTAATATTATTATTGTTAACCAAATAATGATAAATAGCAGAGACACTTGCTCAATATCTAACTTGACATCAGTCACACTAAATAGCCAAGTAAAGAGAAGATCCTAAAAAGAAATTTTTTTGAATAAATTAGAAGGCCAAATAAAGTTTCTCGCTTGGTTTTCTGATTGGCTAATTTCAAATGGTCAACTGTTATCTTCTCGTCTTATCCTGATCTTTTCACATGAAAATGGTTTAACTTTCTTGGTCCTGATCAGCCAAAACTCGCATATTCTATTTTTTTTACTTGGCCTTGTCAGACATAATTAGAAGACTGAAATTTAATCACCTGTCTCTTTACATCCGACAGAATGAAGAACAATGCAGATTTATCCAAAAGTGGCTTTAGCCTTGGGAATGGGTTCCTTCTGAAAAAGAAACGAAACACTCAATGATGAAATATAAAAAGGTAAAGTGGCGCAAAAACATGGTAAATAAATCTCGTCAAATAAAATTTTCTCGTCAAATGTGTATATTTCACCAGAAAAGATGATAAAGACCAATGTTATTAAGCAACGATTCTACATGAACCCTTGAAGCAGGCCTGAGAAACCGAATTTTTCTGCATTCCACTTGTTTTTACTCTTTTATCTACTCAGATTGGAGACCACTTTGTGTCATTTATTCACAAACAAAAATCATATGCTTCATCTACACAACGTAAGAAATGTTCTTAACCCTATCTGACATGGGGGGGGGGGGGGGGCGGATTCCGCCCCCTAGTATATTTTTGTTTCCGCTATGTTCGATATATGTAGAAGGCTGCTGAGATTTATTAAGTTTAACTTTGTATCATAGAGCANGAATCCGCCCCAGGCATTGAGTGTTTCAAAACACGAAGGTCAGATAGCGTTAACTCATTTATCAAAGCGAGCATCAAGCAGAACCCGTACAACAAATGTTTATAAATGAACAGGGAAACTCAAATATTTCTGCATCAATGTGCTGCCACCACTAAGCGACCCTTTGTTTGACGTGAAATTTTATTATCCGTCTGTTGACTCAAGAATAACCTTTTGACTTAAACTTTCTATACGCACCAGTCGTTCGCTTGGTAAATGAATTACGACACTTCGTCCGTAAAATGAATGAACGAAAGAAACAGAAGTCAGTAAGGCATAACTAAATCAACATTTATGACAAAGATTTCACGTGGGAAGGGACAAACTATAAGGTACTTACTCATCAGAAGGACTTGTTTGTGGGCTTGCACAGAACCTGGAAATATCAATTGAGAATATTTACTTTTGACAAAGATATCGAGCTATTGAGATCTAATTTGCCAAAGCATAGGAATCAAATCTTTAAAAATCATTGCAAGGACTTGATAGGAACTTCAGGTACTTCGATATAAGTGTTCATTGGCAATCTTCGATATCTTGATTATTTTCAGGATTATTGGGTTTTTCTTTTTATTGAAAGAATTCACGACATGCTTTGAAAAAAATTTAAATCGTTGTAAATCCTAAATGAATAGAGGAAAAATGGTACCATCTTCAAGAAAACCATAGTTTATAAAGGTCTATAATATGGCCGTGGGCAGAAATCCATAGCTTTTCTGGTTCACGATTTACCAATTTGATAACGTCACAACCGGAAAACTGTTTGAAACATAGAAGACGCTGAAATTCTGAAAATAATCCTGCTATCAAGAGATTGCCAATATGAACACTGATAGCAAAGTACCTGAAGTTCCTTTGAAGCCATTAAATCAAACGAAAGATGCATCAACCAATCGTGCAATGGTTTTTAAAGATTTGATGCCTATGCTGTTTGCCAATATAAGCAGGTTTACTCCTATCACAAATATATTCGGTAGTACAAAACGAGTTTCCAAACAAAAGACAAAAGATAGTCACCGGAAATCAGTCGGTTTACATGCATTAAGTCGGTTGACTTGAATTTCAAATGCCACATATCATATTAAAGCAAGTGATGAACAGCATTCATACCTTAATACTTGCAAGCATTTCCATGATACAGAGCACCAGACTTTCAGCTCAGTGTTGTATTTTGCACCAGTTATAAGGAATCGCCATGATGATCCTTCTTCTTGCGAGACATGATTGTCACAGAAAAACAATGCTGTAACTGGCTCACCATCATGAGGCTGCCATTCGTGTAAACAACTAAAATGGAACATAAATTTGACTTAAACTAAACAACCTACAGAAAATAGCCAGTTTGCATCGATTGGAAGTAAGGCAGACTTTTATTGAAAAACAATTTGTACAAAGATCTAAGATAAAGAACGCAAAACTCCAGTTTGGCCACCATTAAGTATGCTTCTCTTAGATTATTCCATAAGGAATAAGCAGCCTTGTTCTTTCCAGGTCACATATAACATACAAGTATAATGCATCTACCTAGAGCATATCGGACTAGGTTACAGCTCGAGAACAACTCTGGAACTAATGCCAGTTCGTTTCAACTGAATAAAAAAATTAGAACATTGGAAGATCTCACAGAACGAAGATACCTTGGTTTTTCATCTTTTTCAAAATTAATGTCCCAGACTTTGACACTACCATCTAAGCTGCTCGTAGCGAGGACTTCTAAATTCGGTGAGATGACTAGTTGGGTAATGGGCTAAAAAATAGTTAGAGGTAAATATCAAACAAGAGATAAGAGACCTTCCGAGTTGCTAATGCAATACAGTACATATATGTTTTATGCTTACAATAACGCCGTTTTCTTGAACAAGAATCCTTTACGTGTTTAAATTCTCAAGAAATACTGACGATGGAAGAATTCATTCTTGCTTTGAAGAGCTTTACTTGACACAGAAATTCTTATCAGCCGAGAAAAGATTTAGATACAACGAGGATTCTTTCGACCAGTTTCCCCTACATGAGAAGAATTCTGCCAAAAGAACTTTTTCTCATAGGCCAATAAAATGTTTTTCTCTTGTGATTTCACGTGAAAGTTCGAGTCCTGCATAATATCCGACCCGTTTACACCGTACCGGTAAAACTTTGGATCCGTAACAAACGTGTAACGAATCAGCCTCTCGTTGACATTGTTTTTGCTTACCCATAATACCGTTGTTTCCTGTAACTATAGAAAAATCTTCTTCTAGAGCAGTGTAAAACGCGCTTGAACCGTAACAACTTTGTAACGGATCAAAATTGTACCGGTACAGTGTAAACGTGGTTTAAGTTAAGTTATGGCGCAGAATAAACATCCATTTTATCATAATCTCTTGTGATGTCTAGAAACACAACTGTTTAAATAAAACGTTTTAAGTATAAAATCTTCGTCAGTTTAACTAAATCTGGGACAGCCGAGCGAGTTTGAATATATAACACAGCTAATTTACATTACAATGTTAACAAAAATTTACTTAAAGTAACAATGGAGACAAAAAAATTAAATCTAAAGGAAACAACATCATACAATACGATTAGTAACCAATATAGAAACCCGTCTCGAATAGTAGAAATCCTTTCCAATTTTAATTCCCTCCTTCCTTACTTTTTCCTTTCAAATCGATATACCTCTTGTGATGTCATAGCATGTTTCAAAACCAGGTAGATCGAAAAGGACATATTCCCACATATTGAATAGCATTTCTAGGCTTTGAAATATCTCTCAAATAAGTTTGTCCTTGAAAAATTTACAAAAAGGTATTTGCAACATCGGTAACATAATCAAAATTTTGTGATTCTTAATAAAGTTTAAAATTCTTTGGGTCACCACGCATAATCCAAATTAGAATTTAGAATAAAAAAGATTTCTCACCTTCGTGTGACCATCAAGAACATTTTTCCTACCATAAACGACATCTTTCAGCATGCAATTATTTCCATGTCTTCTTATAATAGTATTGATAGAAAACACTTCTGCTTTTTCCTTGTACGTTACAGCAACCATTAGCTCCGATTCATCCTCGTCATTGTCTTCATCAATAATGATCGGCGCCCATGACACTAAACAGAAATCTGTAGGCTCTGGCTCACTTCTTTGAATCTCAAGCAGTAGGTCGTATCTTCAAAAAGTCAAAGATTTCATACGAATCACCGTCGTTAAACAAAACCCTAGTAGTATTGTTTACCCCCGGAGCAAGCCAAAATTGCCGGGGGTCTGCAGCTCAATCAGTCTTACCAGTTTGAGCATAGGGCTCAAATCTTTAAAAAGGAGGGTGTAAAATTCCATTCCATTTGTCTTTCAATTAAATGGCTTGAAAGGAACTTAAGGTACTTTGCTGTAAATCTGCCGTGGAATTTTTTTGATATCTTGATTATTTTCAAAATGGCGGCATCTATTATATTTGAGGCTGTGACGTCAGCAAATTTCTGAATCCCAAACCAGAAGAGCGGCAGATTTCTGCTTGCCGCCTTATTGTAGACCTTCATAAACTATGGTTTTTCTGAATATTGTATCATTTTTGGTTTATTGACTTTGGATTTACGATGATTTGGAAGTTTTTCAAAATGTTCCATTAATTTTTTCAACAAAAATAAAAACGCCACCATTCTGAAAATAATCAAGATATCAAAAAATTCCCACGGCAGATTTACAGCAAAGTACCCTAAGTTCCTTTCAAGCCATTTAATTCAAAGAAAAATGTAGTAGAATTTTACACCTACCTTTTTAAAAATTTAAAAGATTTGAGCCCAATGCTACGAGTTTGAAAGATACCAGAATTATGAAATCACTGCAACTGCCATCGCAGCCATTTCTTTTGAAACTTTCTTCGACAAGCTTCGCATTTAAAGAACTACCCAAAAAGAACCCAGGTAAAATAGAAACAGTAATCACAGTAGAGTATTCGTAGTTGGTAGGGTACCTTAAGCCTATTAATACCGGGCTTTTTGGACCCTTGTAGTACCGGGGGGGGGGCACAAAGTGCCCCCCCTTCATAACTTCGTGAATAATGTAGATATGAGGATGAGACTTGGTACAAAGGTGCACAGTAACAAAATCTACACAATAGGACACTTTTTTTATTCTTCATTACATCCATGACGTCACTATGACGTCATAATGGCGGGAAAATGCAATATTTTCTAACTATTGACAAAATTAGCAATATCTAAGGTTTTATCTAATAATTCCTTTCATAATGGCTCTAGAATGTATCACAAATCATCAAGGAGTAAAAATCAGCAATATTATATCTATTTAAACTCATTGTTTATTTCATTTATTCATTATTTAGTTGCACCGGTTTTTCATTCTTTCATTAAAAGCCCTAATTACCTATGCAAATACTCTAAAATGCCTTAAAATCATTTAAAACAATCCAGAGAACCATATTTGACAAAAAAAATTATTTAGTACATTTGTTATTAATTATATGACGTCATAAACTTTCATGACGTCATTAGTTTTAAAATTGCTGACGTCATCTAAAGTGAATAAAATTATACATCATTTGAAAGCTCTCATTGAGAGCTATCGAATGGTGGTATTCTTGATGATCTCTGATTATCTTGGCAAAAACTAGAATCACTTCTTTTATTTACCTCCCGACCACGTGTCGAAAAGAAGTTGATCACGTGATCAGTGTCTACCATTTTGAAAAAAAATTTCAATTTTTAATTAGCCTATTAAATTTTAGGAAAAGTCACCAAACCTCGGCTCTTTATCTTTCGAATTGACGACACTACAGCAGATAATATTTGCCGCGGGCACTTTGTGCCCCCCCCTGGTAGTAATAGGGTTAAGGTACTGTTTATAGGGTCATCGGCATGAGTACCATGGCATCCACCAAGCCCAGCATCAATACTCGCTTTTCGTATGCTATACATCTTGCAGGAACGGGTAAAGTCTTTTGGAGGAGTTACCAGAGACGCGAAAGGCAGTCAGCATGTTAGAGATGAACGTGTCTTTACAAAAAGGGCCTTTTAATTTCAAAGAATAATTAGATGTGAAATTGGCTTTATATCTTTTGGCTGTTATCAGACATCTGACGTTACGACCAGGGCAGGGTCTACACCTTCCAGAATCACGGGCTGTAGGAAACATTCGGATTTGTCTTTGGAAAATGTTGTGGTCATAGGTTGCGGCTTTTAAGATTAAACTAGCCGCGATGTTTTCACAACGGCTTCCTGGAGGAGTTTCCGTTTGAGTGGCATAATGGCTCTAGGTCACGTCAATCTGCCATGCACAGCGTCTGCTGGGTCAACCGTCGAGTGGCTACTAAATAACAGGAAGCTGCTGTGAAAAAATCGCGGCTAATTTAATCTTAAAAGCTGCAACCTATGACCACAACATTTTCCAAAGACAAATCCGAATGTTTCCTACAGCCCGTGCCATAATGTTCAATTGTGTTTCTATTTAAAGCTATTTTCAAAAATCGCTATGATAAAAACCTACATGGATGAGAAAGAGCAATTAGAAAAATGAGAATTCTGAATTTTTAAACATAAAATTTGTTGAAAGGATACTTCAAAATACCATCATCTTCAGCCAACAAAAATATCCTCAGATTTCCAGCTGTATCCATGCAAGCTAAATGATTCTCTTCTGGTCCCCCAAATCGTATGTCTGTTACTTTGCCTTCAAATCCTTTGAGCAACACTCTTGAAGATGTGTGATGGTTTATTACTCGCACATGCTCATCTCGACTTGTTTTTACTAAAAGGTATGTAAAAAGGTATATCAATCTTGAAACAAGAAAAAGAATTCTGAAATGCTATGTACGGAGTACGCTATATTATGGAGAAGAGACATAGATTGTAACAACAACACTTGAGAAACGTCTTGAAGCATTCGAGATGTAGTCGTACAGAAAAATGCTGAAATTATCATGGACAGAGAAAGTAATAAATGAGGAAGTGCTCCAAAGAATTTATGCAAAGAAAACTGATCAATATCTTGAGGGAAAGGAAACTAAGATATTTTGGGCATTTGATACGGCCAAATAACATCTACAGAACACTGTTAGAAGGGTATATGGATGGAAAGAGAGGCAGAGGTCACCCAAGGATGAGTTGGTATGGCAACATCAAGGAGTGGACCGGTATGCAATATGAATGGGCAACAAGAATAGCAATGGATAGAGAAAAGTGGAGGGCTACTGTGTCATCCGACGTCGAAAGATACGGAACATGAAGAAGAAGACATAAATAGAAGCTATGAAGAACTGAAGCAGAGTTTTGGCTGACACAAAGATAAAAGCTGTGTTTGGAGTCCACGGGCTGCTAAGTTATAATACAATTGGTCTCTTTGTTAGAAGACCAAAACAAAGAGGCCTCCTTAAAAAGTACCAGAGCTCGGATTTACAAGTCTCTCGGAATTGTTTTCGTGAAGTTACATTCTAAAATAACAACACACGATGGAACAAATTTCCTGATGCAGAAGAGTACATTTCTTCAAATGAGTAGACAGACCCATTTTATTTTCTTGATTGTCTTTAAAAAAGGAAAACATGCACTGTTCAATTGGATGTGGAATGTGAAATAAATCGGTTAGTTGATGTCTTGCATTGATCGGAGAGCCTATTTACAAACTAACCATCCCATTCGCTAAGTACACTACAAAAGAGAAAGAGTGGATAAAACTGAACAATATATGAAGATACATTTTTAGGCAAAACCAATAGACAGCAATTTTTGAAAATTCCTTCAAATGAAAGCAAAGTGCTATATAAAATTTTGAGGTGTGTGTAATATGGCTCTCTGAACAAACGGTTGCAACGTTGTTCTACTCATCTGGAACACATGCTATACTCATCTGGTGTTACTTTCCATGGTGTAGTCAATGATACTGGAGAATGCCGGGGGAGGGGGGTACATAACATATTGAGGGTACGGATATGTGCTGCCCATATGGGTGGGTTTTTGGCCCAAAATTCTCTAAACAAGGGCCATTTTTCGGCAGATTTTCCTTAAACATGGGTCGGTTTGACTGAAATCAGCAAAAAAAAATTGGTAAAAATGGGTAGTTTTCTGCCGAAATTCATCAAATAGTGGGTGCGAAGGCAAATTTTGGCAATTAGAAATGGGTAGCTTTCTGAAAACCGGGCAGCCCATCCATCCACAAGTTGTGTACCCCCCCCTGGGAGTATGTAAGCAATGCTGACTTTCAAAGCTTCCTTTAAACAAAGGCTTAGAAATCATGAACAAGTAATTATTGTTGATACCAATGAAAGTTTGATATTTGAAAATTAGGATTTATCATAAAAAATTGATGGCTAGTCTGCACTTTAGCGGACCAGTTTTCAAGATCGGCAAGATATGTGTCATGGGGTATGGGTTAGGGTCAGGTTTTGGAAAAGGGGTTTTTTGGGAAAGTTAGGGTTAGTTAGGGTTAGTTAGGTTTAGTTAGGGTTAGTTAGGGTAAGTTAGGTTTAGTTACGGCAAGGAAGGGTTTAGTTAGGGTTAGTAGGGTATTTGGTCAAATACGTCCCCAAGAGATATAAAAAAAAAGTTGGTCCGCTAAAGTGCAGTCGTCCCAAATTGGGGTAGGGCAACTTACCACCAACTACATAGGCAACATAAGTTTTATTGCTTGCAACTAAATCTCCAAAATAATATCTTTGTTCCCAATCAAATTTGCAAACTTGACTAATTCTTATCTGCAAGAAAGTAAGTTACAGTATATGCATTTAAGATAAATTCAAAATAAACTTTATTGATTAAAAAAGTCATGAATAGGAAACAGGAATTTCTTGCTAAAGTTAGTCTTTCTTTGGTCCAACCTAAAGAAAATCTTGGACTACCCCCCGAGAACTTTGAAGATATGTCAAATTCCTCTATTGTCAGGCAGACTAAAAATTTTCCAGCTTACATTCTGTAAGATGTAACAAAAAGCTTGACGCTAACAAAAATCAACAAATTTCTTCACATAAACAATAGCTCCCCCAAGTCACGTAAACTATCATCTTTCGATGTTATATTTTGTTCCATTATACAAAATTCATAAGGAAGAAAGGAGGTGATTTTGTATCTCTGACTTAAAAATGAAGGATCTGAAATAGCTTTGAAGCTTGTTTTACAAGGCTAGTCAAGACTCAAATTGGCAAATTAACATCACAAAAGCTAGGTGTGATCTAGCCTGCATTACAGACCATAACCAGAGGGAGTTATGGTCTGTGTGATGGACTCACTTTTGTTGTCCCAACGACTTACAGTATAAACAAATTAAACAAACAAAGAGCTAGACAAGCCAATATCATTATTTGAATAAACAAGGAATAACAGATTTCACAAGATCTCTGTGAAACTGGGACAACAAAAGTGAGTCCATCACAAAGACCATAACTCCTCCTTTGTTATGGTCTGTGACGCAGGCTAGGTGTGATCTGGTTCTTGAAGTTTTCAAATCATTCAGTACAAACCTTACTACTTGCATCACTATTGGCTTTTTCATATTCACAAGGAAAAACTGAAACATCATTCCCATAGATGCTGAACGATGACTGATTATCATCTCCTGTACAGTGGCTAGAAAAATGAGAGAGGAGAATCATTATCTCTGGAGATCTTTTAGTTCTCAAGAATTCTTGTTATTAATTAGTAGACTAGGCTCTCCCATTCTTTTCATAAATAATTGGAACAAAAATCAAGAAACCACCAGGCCACATGACCTCATGTACTGTACATTTTTCAAATGAAAACAACTTCTTCCAGTAAACTTGAGACAGTATGAAATTACTGTGTCTGCTAGTTCAGTTTTCTAGCTTCGTTGTGGTATCATATTTGATATCAGAATTTTGAGGGTAATTAAAATATTAAAATTAACATGATTTTCCTGCCTAAGAATTCTCAAGAATTCTTGAGAATGTTTTTAGTTTTTTTAAATTTTCATTTGAAAAAATTTACAGTCTTTCATATGACCCAAGAATTCTTATCAGAATGTGAAGAATTCTTGAAAATTCTTAAGAATTCTTTAGATTTCTTGTCATGTTAATATGCGCAAGGCCTGTACTGTAGACGATTTTCTTACTGTATTTTGGATGCTTCTATCTAAATATTGATTATCAGTGAACCATTCTAATTCAGCAGGCAGTCACTAAAAGACCCAAACTGCATGACCTACAAGTTTTTTTTTAGTATGCTACAAATGCTTCTATTATCTACTGTCTCAGGATAAATGCAAGCACAGTATTTTCCTAGTGAAGCACTTCCATAAGACACACTGTCTAAATTATATAACAGCTGAATGATGTGGGGTAAAATTAATTTGTTATGATAACAAAGAAGAGACTTACATGGCTTGTTGAACAGGTTTGAGCAAGCTTAATGGATCAATAGATTGAAGAGATGAGTTTACTGCCATCATCAAGTGCTAAAAAGGAAAACAAAATTCATGTCATTTTGGTGTGTTTTGCATCCCCTAAACTAAATGTGAAACTTCTTACATTGCAAGCATGTGAATGCAGATTATCTTACCAAAACATGGTAATAAAGATAAAATATATATGACTGTATCAGTGCAACCTCTTCTGAAAAGATTGGGATCATTTCTTAGCAAAGACCAATGCGTCATAAAAATGTTTTGCATCCAACCTCACACAAATTCTCAAGCATGGTACATGAGTTTCTTAAATTTCAGCCATCCTAAAATTAATTTCTTATGAACCAGCTTCTCATTAAAACACATACCATATAAGCTCTATTAAGCCAGATGGGGGGCTTAAAAGAGAGGGGGGCTTATTCATAAAGTCAGATGACAAGGCTATAAACAATAGCTCTTAGGTCTTTTATTTCATATTTTGCGGAGTCAACATACACTTTTACGAGTCAAATACACAAATTCAACGCAGTTTTAATCCTAAACCATATCAAAATTGACATCCAAACTTTTTTATCTAGTAAACGGAAAATCTTTGGTATCCTCTCGCAATTGATATAAGTGGGGGGGCTTAATAGAGAGGGGGGCTAAATAGAGCTTTTACAGTAAATGACTTTATACAAAAATAAATTGGATTAACCACAAACCTTTCTACCAGGAGAAGAAATCATTGTGCTTGCAGACTCGGAAACACTGTAGAATAAAGTATATATAGTTAATTAGACAGGGACACAAGAGACAATATTTCTAATCATGTCAGATGTGATGTCAGTCCTTGGTACACAATGTCCACTTTTGAATTCTTATTGACAACAAATATTTTTCATGCTTTGAAAGAGTCAAAATTGCAAAATGATCTGAAGGGCTAAAATAATGCCTTTTGTGAAATGTGAGGCAAAAAGAGCCTCTACTGACTTCTGTAGTAATTTCCATGAATGAATATTCATGTTTCAGTGTTAATTTTATATAAAAATGCCTACCTCACACTGTCTTCAACAGGGTCTGTATCAGCTAAAGCATCCTTCTCTGCAAAACAAAAAGGTTTTCACTTCTAACATTAAGTTCAGAACTTGATCTCCAATAAACCAGAAATGCAATTACTCACTTCCAAGAATTTCATTGTTTGGAATGGTGTGACCAAGAACCCTTCCAATAAAAATCTGCTTCCAAGAAAACATAAAAATAGTTGTCAAATTCTAATGTGGTTTCAAGCCACCTGTCAGTAAAAATGATAACTTACAGATTATAGTCAAGTGGGGGGAAAAAGTGTGCACAGCCAGTTTCAGTCCAAATAATGCGCACCCAGTTTCTAGGACACTAAGTTTCTAGGGCACCCAGTTTCGAGGGGATGCGAAGGAGCTTTGTATTGTGTGACCTATGCAGTGATGAGACAAAAGATTGAAGGTCATTGGTCTGGAAAAGTTACCAAAAAATAATGCAGTCCTATTGTAATCATATTTCAAAACAGGAAGTTCGATTTCATCATGATATCAAGTTTTTATTGCTGTTTGGAAACTTTTCAATAGCCCAGCCATTCTTTGCATTCCAAAGGAGATTATCACAATGTTGCATTACCTTAGAATTTATTCTGGGAAAAACTGCCCAACTTAGAAAACATACAGAAGCTGGGTCTGTGCCAAGATATAGCATTATGCACAAGTTTTAGGCATATATCTTCTTTCAGGCAAAGATCATAGGGAAAGGAAAATAGTAAAATACATAGTTAGACAATTTTCAATTAAACCTTTTTGCGAAAGTTTCAAAAAGCTCATGGTAACAATATCAACAACTGTTAGTAACGTTTATTTTGATGTTCTAGCTATTTTTGCAACTTTCGCTTTTGTCTGACACTGGTCACAGCGAATAAGTAGATAAGATTGTCTCAATAGTCACTTTCAAACTTCATTTGATGGAGTGTACGAAGACTAGCAGAGCAAGAATTGGGAGGGGGGACTGTCGTTGATTAATGTCAGTATCATGTCATTTATTTCGTTATTTTGGCCCCAAGTGACTGCATCAATTTTTCGTTGAAAACCCATATCATGGGGGGAGAAGGAAGTTTGGTGTGAAACTTTTTACTCCATGCAAACATAAATCATGAAAAGCTGTCTCCGTAAAGAGTGCCTAGATAGCAGAATTCTTTAAATCCCCTAATGTTTCATTATCTTCCAAAATAACTCTTGGAAATTTCTGATTGATTCACTGACCAGCATAGCACACTAATAACATTGAGACTAATGAATGACACTTTGCAAAAACTTTTAAATTGCACCAACCAAGCCATTCCTTTTTGTCTGCCAGATTACGAAGTATTTTTCTTGTGCGGAGAGCAATTTTCCTTGTCTGTTGTTTAGGCTCTGTTTACATGAGTACGGAATGGAATGATTTACAACTGGCCCAGAAAACAATAGAATTCTTGCAGGTGCTCATATGAGAATGACGAGGAGCATGCCTTCCATTTCGTTCTGAAAATTGGACAGCTGCAAAAGTGAGCTGTAAGATGGAATGGAACTTTCTCATTACTTATGTTATACCTTCCGCTAACAGAGTTGTCTCTTTACTCCACAAGTAAAATTTGATACAACAAATTCCTTACCAATTTTCCTAATATTCCACCAATCAAATCCGCTCTCCACCCTTGAATCTGAGCAAATCTTGCGTGGCGTTGGAGGCTACTCTGCTAGCTTTACAAATGACAATTTACAATTTACTAACCACTATTAACAATCTGTACGTAATACCTATTGTAGGTTTTGTACAATATTGATAGGTAGATAGATAGATAGAACAGAACGATTTTGCTCTTGTATTATTTTCCGGGCGTAAATCATACACCATTCTGCAGGGTATTGGCAGTTCTCAACGAGATCTTGTGAGTGAACATCAACAAAGCAGTGGCGTTTTTGTGTGCACAGTCTATGACTCCTTTTTCATTAAAGTGGAGAACAAAAAGATCTTGTTCAAAATTAGTGTGCACATCAACATTTTGTGAAAAATCTTGTGTATGCAGTTGCCATGCTCTGCAGACTGGCTTCTTCTTTGGCGTAACCCCATACTGCATTTTTTGCTGTTCATGGCAGAACACAGAGCACCTCGCAATCTTCTAGGAAACAATAGGACATTTTGTTCTCTTGCTGTTTTCATCCTCGCACTTCACCGTGCAAGAAGTAAAGAATGCAGTCTTGGCGCAACCTTGGGTGTGGAGTGCGCATGGAATGTATCTTGGCCGTCTGTCTGCCTTAGTCAGTTTGGAAATAAGGTCAGGGTGTTTTTACATTTTGTTTAACTGCAATTACTGTTTTTAGTAAAATATCAGATGTAGAAGCTCCACTCCATACAGGCAGTTACATTAAGGGGCCTTCGACTTTCGATTTTCATATTTTTTAACGGCATTGGGCCGTTAAGATCAATACCCCCACCCCCCTCCCTCCTTAACGGCCTTCCGCCAAAATCGTGATCAAAACAGGCTTCCGTAAATGGCCTACTTGATCGCAATCAAAATTTCTTAGGGCAAGCTACTCCTAGGCCCAGCCAAGTTCAATGTAATTGAAGATTCTAATGCAAAAAGGATGTAAATACTGCCGTTTTTCTCTGCATGTCTTAGGTTTTGTAGGTCATGAGTTTTTAAAAAATCGCTAAGAGATTTTCGTAGGATTTTTTATTTTCTTAACGGCCTAAGGTAAAACCCCCTCCCCCCTTAACGGCCCAATGCCGTTAAAAAATATGAAAATCGAAAGTCGAAGGCCCCTAACCTTCCAGACTGGTTGAAGTGTCTCTGGGTAAGAAAATAGACAATCTTAAAGTAAATCAACGGGGTTAAAAGGCAACTTAGCTAGGGGGACTGGGTCCATGTAAATAGAACCTATTGTATTTGATGTTTTCGATCGATGAAAACAATAGGAACATAAGTGGCGCGTGCCGTTCTTTTGTGCTATGTTTAGACTAGATCGCTATATCTCCGTTCATTTACTTTAAGACTCTTTCATTTTCAACATAAAATTAAAACGACCATGACAGCAGCAGCTGTGGAAAATGGACTGCAAATTTGTCATTTGGTTCAAAATTAAAATAGCACCAAGTTTTTTCCCTATGGAGACTTTGATAACAGAAAACAAACATGACTTTTTTGGCCAGACGAAGTTTAGGCCCATAATATCCAGAAGGACCTGTCGCAGGTTCCCAACACATTTTCAGCTGTTTAAATAATTCTTCAAATCAATCAAATCACCCATTAGTACTTACCCACATCAACACTGTACTGTGTAATATCTTTTTTATTCTCCATTGGGCTCTATGGGCTCTGTTTTTCTACTTTTCTTGCAAGGATCTTCGACGAAATTTCTTTGCTTTTCTGTGATGGCGATCATTGAGCCTCCTTCCCGCTTTCGCTTTCTTTGCGCAACTTTGACATGCGCGATTTCAAGAATCGCCATGTGATCACTGGGGGGCCTGGACAAATTGGGGGTCCTGTCCTAGGGGGTGCTTGGTTAGAAATTGAGCAAGCGCAATTCGATCACAAAGCTTACAAAAATTTCTTAGTTCAAATTCTGATAAGTTAGCAAGTGAAATGCTAACATTCTCTTTCGAAACAGGGTACGAGATTTTTGAAAACAATATAATAGGATTTTTAGGGATTTTTTACGGATCTTTCTCCAAGAAAAAGGATTTTTGTCATAGGATTTCAGGATTTTTATGGTCTGATAATCATAAAAGTTACATACAGATTTTACAGGCAAAGGGTCTACACAAAATTTCAATTTTCTTCCGATTGCAACTCTCTGTAAAATAGACGCAAAAACAGAAAGGGTGAGCGCTCGATTATTTACCGTTAGACAGTTATTATTCGATAATTGTACATGCAAATTATGTCTTTCATCCGAACTAGAACATTAATACATTAATAATTATTTACAAGAAACTTTGTATATTACAGAATATTACCAACAAAAATGTCCAAGTACAAATTCAAGAAAATTTCTTGCAGCCATCTGAACAGGTCGAAGTTAGGCATCGTCCCGAATTTTGTATGCATATAGATAAATCAGAACGAGGCCTGTTTGCATTAAACTTTAAAGAGCTCTTAATTATATACATAGAATAGACAGGAACACGGTGCACCGCAACAGCGAGTGGAAACAGGCAGGAGAATATGAAACAGAAAAATAACACAATAATATCGTAGAAATATTCTGCTTGTGTTATGTTTCTATTCCAGATCCTCCTGCCTGTGTCCAATCACTGTTGCGGTACACCGTGCCCCTGTGCTGCCTTTTACTATGTGCACTGTGCTTCATCGGTTGTACTTTTCAGTGATTATGGCGACTCTGCAAAATGCTGAACGTCTTTCACTGATGGATTGCGACTCCATTTGCTATAGCCTGGCATTATACCACGATAATATAGGGCATCATGAACAATCTTGTCCTGTTTGGAGATAGAAAGCACGATTTAAATGAAGAATATCACTGAGCAAAAAAACCTTTCACAAGAAAGTTCAATTGAACAAATCGTGCCCTAAGAAGTCACCGAGTTTGATCTAACCAGATCTAACCTTACGGAATAGTAAAGATAGAAGTTATTGCAAAAACTTCATATTCCAGGTTTCGGCATATCAGTTCAGGCAAGAAACGACAATACGACGATGTAATAAGTCTATTCCCGGTTCTCAAAACCTATATTTTGATAGCATGCGTGCAGACTATACTTTTCCACTGCGAAGGAGAGCCAACGAGGATCTTGTATAGTCTGCGAATTAGCGTCCAAGAACACTGGCACTATATTAGGGAAGACCCCACTATCAACCATATGGCCCAATGAGCCGTCCCTTGCCCTGCACAACACAAAAATATTAAAGACATACTCGTCACATCTAAATTTAGCAAATAAACCAAACAAAAGTCCCCTCCCATAAATGATGCTTCGCCATAAACTCCCCCCTCCCCCCTTCAGACTTCATACACACAATTGACGCCGTAACGAGGCTGCGAGACATATCTGGAAAAGCAGCAGGTTGGTAATACCCCTTATTTCTTTTCTTTCAATCTTATTATTATTTCTTACAACTAATATTTTGATAGCATTTAGTAGATTGCTACCAAATCCCTAATACATTTTCCAGCTTAATGTCTTTATGGAAAGTAATGATCGGAAGTATATGAAAAACTGCTTCCTTTATCAACTGTTCCACAGACTTTTTCATAAATATGGAGAAATGTGTTTGCTGCTATAAATTTTCCAAGCAACAGGAATATTTCAATAGGTACGAAGGATTTAAAATGTCCTGGTTAAAATGGTATACCTTTGTCGACTGCCACTCTTTTTCAGCTTGTTTGTAGATGTAATTTCTTTTTACTACATCCTATTGATAAAAGTCAAGAGATATAGATCATTGTTTGTTTGTTTGTTTGTTTGTTTGTTTGTTTATTTGTTTACTTGCTTATTTGTTTGTTTATTTGTTTGTTTGTTTGTCAACTTATTTTACATCGATTATTTACATCTAGCTTACTAACTATATACAATATACAAAGTAAACCAATCCAAATCGATAGATAAATAATACATAAATATGTTTACAGGGTTTTAATAAACTAAGTAAATAAAACTAATTTCCGGATACGTAATGACAAGCGTTGCATTTACAGTTTGGGCCATCCCACTTTTTTACCATATTTTCAAAACTATTTAAATTTTCGGCGGATTTCATTTTATTTGGCAGTCCATTCCAGATTTGAGGTCCCAATGACCGAAGGCTATTGGAACCAAAGGTGACTTGATTTGGTCTATAATGCTGTAAGTCGTTGGAGTTTCTTAATGGGTAAATAGAAGACTTTATTTTGAAAATATCGTGCATGAAAGACGGGTTTAAATTTGTCCATGTCTTAAAAACTTCTATACAGAGAATTCTTAGACGGGAAACATGCATAGTACACCTTTCTGATTTCGAAAGTAAGTCGCTTTACGATACGAGCTAAGGTCATCATGGTGTAAAAATCTAAGGGCACGCTCTTTGTGGAAGTCTAAAGCCTGTACCGGGTGTCGGGTGATCCAAGAAATGGATGATTTTAAAATATCACCAAAATTTGATTAACTAAAACTACGTTCACACGATGCGGGCACATTTTGAGAACGGTGAAAACTGTGATGGTAGCAAAATTTTAGCTAGCGTTCACTCGGTACTGGCACAATTTGAAAACTGTAGGAAATTTGACGGTAACAAACTTCTTGCAATCTCCCCAAGAATTTCATGCCAAAGAAATGTACCTACACCTTAAGAATTGATCAGCTTTGTTTTGAAAGCGTCGAAAAATGTTCCNGTTTAGAAGTATTGACGGAAACAGTTCGAGTTCAGAGCCGGATCGGGACCGACTTGATCCCTTAAAAAGCGACTGGGACCGGGTGGTGAAATTATTGGGGGGGGTGTCACACCCCCCCACACCCCCCCTCATTTGCGCCCCTGGATTTGGTCTATAATGCTGTAAGTCGTTGGAGTTTCTTAATGGGTAAATAGAAGACTTTATTTTGAAAATATCGTGCATGAAAGACGGGTTTAAATTTGTCCATGTCTTAAAAACTTCTATACAGAGAATTCTTAGACGGGAAACATGCATAGTACACCTTTCTGATTTCGAAAGTAAGTCGCTTTACGATACGAGCTAAGGTCATCATGGTGTAAAAATCTAAGGGCACGCTCTTTGTGGAAGTCTAAAGCCTGTACCGGGTGTCGGGTGATCCAAGAAATGGATGATTTTAAAATATCACCAAAATTTGATTAACTAAAACTACGTTCACACGATGCGGGCACATTTTGAGAACGGTGAAAACTGTGATGGTAGCAAAATTTTAGCTAGCGTTCACTCGGTACTGGCACAATTTGAAAACTGTAGGAAATTTGACGGTAACAAACTTCTTGCAATCTCCCCAAGAATTTCATGCCAAAGAAATGTACCTACACCTTAAGAATTGATCAGCTTTGTTTTGAAAGCGTCGAAAAATGTTCCGTTTTTATCGCTTTCGAATGTTCACACGATGCCGTTTTCGAAATATGCCGGTTAAAGTTCCGTTATCAAAATCTACCGTTTTCAGAATCTGCCGGCGAAAAATGTGCCGTTTTCGTGTGAACGGGAGGCCTATTTTTCACCGTTTTCAAATTGTGCCAGTGTCGTGTGAACGCAGTCTAAGTCATCACAGAAATTGAAACTTTTACTAGCCTCTTTTTCCCTCTAAGCATTTTTTTGTGCAACGGGAAAAACTGATATGATACCGGTAGAGTTGAGGAAGTGAGCTATTGAATGAAACCTTATAGAAAGAAATAAACGAATAGTTTTGTGATAAAATGGAGAAGTTTTATATTATATGAGTCACCGGTAGAAAAATAGATTATAACTACACCCTAACCTTACCTCTGAAGTTCCTGAGTCAAAACTTTCACAAGTTTGACGGAAGAGATCTCTTGTCACTGAATCCAGACCTAAGATACAAAGAAAATAAATGGAAACTAAGTCCAATTTACGACAACTTGTTTCCTTGATCCTCAAATAAATAGTCACAAACATACAGTTACCATGGGCGTTAAGAAACGCGAATATATAATAGATAAATAATTGTAGTACCATAAAATAGCGTAGATGTATAAAACACGACGTTTCGAGCATGTACTCGTTATCAAGTGAATCGAAATTAATCGATTCGAGCAAAGAGCAAAGGACTCCCTGGTCAGAACAAACTTTAAAACTATGCAACAGCCTGGTACTTCCCCTTGCCAACATCGCCTTTGTCTGACTTGCACCCACGTCAACCAATCGACCACTATCACCAATCAAAACCGCTCCTTCAACATCAGATGTAACTTTACCTGCTCTTCATCCTGTGTCATCTATTGCATCATCTGCACCAAATGTCAATCCTTCTACATCGGCGAAACCTCCCGACAAATCAACAACCGTTTTGGAGAACATATGAGAAATGTTCGAAACAAAATCCATCTTAAAGAAGACCACGAAAACGATCCTGACAGCAACATATCAAGACATTTCAATTCAGCCGACCATTCAACTGCCGACATGTCCATCCTTGGTTTACTGTATGCACCTCAAGATAGCACCAAACGCAAGACTTTGGAGAAACGTTTAATTTTTAGCCTAAAAACTTTTTATCCTAATGGACTTAATAAGCAATTTACATATCTACAATAGGTTCTTTCTTTTCTTACTCTGTTCTTACCTTCCTCCTATTTCTTACTCAGGTTACGTCACGTCGTATCTCACGTTCTTTCCTATTTGTCGTACCACACGCAACAAACACATTTTTGTTAAGAAACGCGGTAGTTGTTGTTCCTACAGCAGTCTGTTTCCCCCTGTTTCCCTGTGCCCCATTTTCCTTGTATCCCTGTGTCCTGCAAATTTGAGTGACGAACAAAAACATAGATAACTAACAAAAAAGAATAATAAACAATATCTATAGTGATATTTCATTCCTGATACATCGAGGGTAGCCGACGAACAACTGATATAGGAACACAGCTACAACTTATGCAGTTACATTCTAAAAGTTAAGTTGCAGCCTTGGTCAAACGTAAAAGTTGAAATTGTACGGATATGTTGATTGGTTTCTGCAGTATGATATTTTTCAAACATTGTATAAGTTCATTGACTCACTCAGCAATTGATAAGGAGTATAGTTCGAAAGCAAGCCCGTGTCCTTGAAGAAGGTTTGGAATATGACATATTACCTTCAATGTCTTCTCGATTGAGAGTGGCAATAACAAGTGGTGTCTCCGCAATGACACACTGCTCAATCGGCTCTTGAAACATGACACTTTTCTCACCAAAGGAATCTCCAGGTCCCAGATCTCCTGTGAGGACTTCTTTCTTCTTATTTACCTTTGAAGATATGATCAAAACATTAGATCAAGTTTGCTACGGGATTTGTATGGACTAAGGATTATGAGAGACGAGCTATCGTGAGCGAAGCATGTTGAAAGAAGAAAAACTGACTTTATAACGTTATGAGAAGCTGAAAACAGCGATGAAAACTGCTCTTCTAACATAAACCAAGAAAAGTGTCCCCATTTTAAATATAATAGTCTCTCAAGAAATTGTACTGAAAGCACTAAATTAAAGCATTTCTCAATACCTATGTTAGGCCTTCGGCGCTGGGGTCTGCTCTAAGAGGAGTGATAGATTTGTACCGGGTGTCCCAAAAAAGTACTCCTGTTTGAAAAATCACCAAAATTTGACTACTTGGCCGATCTTTAAATTTCTGTTTTAACAAGTAGATCAAAGACCAAATTACTTTTCCATGTATAGCTGAGCTTGTGATTGGTTTTAGAATTAGCAAATTTAGCTCTTTTTAGGGCTGCCTGGTTTTGAGGCATATTGCAAAAAACACTGATGATTACCAGATTATTTCTTTTTTGTATATTAAGCTTCTAGTTTGGTCATAAATTTCAGAAAGAAATGTTAACGATCATCGGATACTTGAAGGATGATGAAAAATCTCAAAATAATGGCTCTTAGGTGAGATTTACGATGTTGCTTTAAGAGTATAGCTCAGAATAAGGTTTTTCAACCTGTCATTTTATACCCATCAAGTAATAAAAACAATAATTTTATCAGTTGTAAATATATTTGGATCATTGAAAAAAGAGATTTTTTAAAAGAGAAAATTTTATGATTGATTTGACAATCGAGATTTGGTGATTTTCTAAACGGGAGTACTTTTTTGAGACACTCAGTACTTTAAGAATGACTAGTTTCATCATGGGAATCATAAGCAATCGAATAGCGTGTAACTAAATGACGAATTTTTGATGTATATGCCCCATACATACCTTTTTTCCATCTGGATATGTAAATGCTACAGATAATGTCTTCCATTGTTGACATGTTCCAGATTTGATAAAGAAAATATCTGATGTCATTTCTCCCTCAGAAGTTAATACTGTAATTTCAAGAAAAGTTACACAAAAATTGTTGATAAGGATGAAATGAGTTTGCCAGGAGAAGAAGAGCTGTACAATAATAAAGAAGCACATAATTCTATTCAGATCAGCTCAAAGTCTGATTTTCTGCAACTATATTGAGAGCAACTGGTATGGTCACTCGAGAAAACCTTTCAACTTCTTTACCCATTGAAGACTTTTAGCTACAATGTCATACAGTAAAAACCCGCACATAAGAACCTACGTTTTTAAAATCAGCCTGTTTGGGTTCTTATTTGTGTGGGGGTATTGCAAATCAGGGTGTAGGTTCTGAACATGGGGCATAGGTTCATGACTGATTTTTGTTTTTTCTTTAATTTTGTGTAAACCAAAATCTTTTAATAAGAACCTGAATAAAAAATCAGGGTGTAAAGGTTCTTATATAGGGTTAGAAATCCCAAATTTCACGCTGCATGTTCTTAATAAATGAAGGTTCTTATATGCGGGTTTTTACTGTATTCTAATGGCAATGCAACAAGATCTTCTACAGCTAAGAATTTTCACGTTAAATGTGAAAGTAAAGAATACTTATGTTTCCTTTCACCAGCTGTTATCGCCAATGATCTTAATAGAAAAAATCGTCAATGATCTTAATGTTTATTGTCATTTTAAAGAATACTTAAAAATATGTTAATCTTTATGTGAAAAATGCATTAGCATGTTGCTTTGTTTGTCTATAGAAAATGCCCCCCCCCTTCCAAAAATAATTATTAAGGTCCTTACCAAAGGGGAAGCTTGTAAAAATGACACTCTCAGTTACAAACAACTTTGAACAAAGTTAACTTTTGATGCTCATTTTTGGGAAAGCTTCCTTAGCCACCTCATCCGTCAGTGGGTAAATAAAACAGACGAAATTTAAATGAATCTTGGCAAAGCAAAAAATGCAAATCTTACTCACCTTCTCCAGCAGGTTTGTTGGACCATGTGAACATATCCGATACCATTCGCAAAGCCATTGTAGGCCAACCATGAAATATTTTGCAACTTTGAGCAAGTTGTGATTTTTCGTTAGACTCTTCTTCTTTAACTTGCTGCAGAAAAGTTACAAGACGAAAAGATTTAAGCATACGGAAGGTTTTCCACAGCTAGTTCTATGGTGGTGGCTGGATGTAAAAGAGTTGTGATATCTACAAAAAGGCAAGTCTCGATAGTTTTCCACAGCTGGTCGTAAGGTGGTGGCTGGATGTAAAAGAGTTGTGATATCTACAAGACGGCAAGTCTCGATGGTTTTCCACAGCTAGTCCTATGGTGGTGGCTGGATGTAAAAGAGTTGTGATATCTACAAGAAGGCAAGTCTCGATGGTTTTCCACAGCTAGTCCTATGGTGGTGGCTGGATGTAAAAGAGTTGTGATATCTACAAGAAGGCAAGTCTCGATGGTTTTCCACAGCTTAGTCCTACGGTGGTGGCTGGACGTAAAAGAGTTGCGATATCTANGAGTTGTGATATCTACAAGAAGGCAAGTCTCGATGGTTTTCCACAGCTAGTCCTATGGTGGTGGCTGGATGTAAAAGAGTTGTGATATCTACAAGACGGCAAGTCTCGATGGTTTTCCACAGCTAGTCCTATGGTGGTGGCTGGATGTAAAAGAGTTGTGATATCTACAAGACGGCAAGTCTCGATGGTTTTCCACAGCTAGTCCTATGGTGGTGGCTGGATGTAAAAGAGTTGTGATATCTACAAGAAGGCAAGTCTCGATGGTTTTCCACAGCTAGTCCTATGGTGGTGGCTGGATGTAAAAGAGTTGTGATATCTACAAGACGGCAAGTCTCGATGGTTTTCCACAGCTAGTCCTATGGTGGTGGCTGGATGTAAAAGAGTTGTGATATCTACAAGACGGCAAGTCTCGATGGTTTTCCACAGCTAGTCCTATGGTGGTGGCTGGATGTAAAAGAGTTGTGATATCTACAAGAAGGCAAGTCTCGATGGTTTTCCACAGCTAGTCCTATGGTGGTGGCTGGATGTAAAAGAGTTGTGATATCTACAAGAAGGCAAGTCTCGATGGTTTTCCACAGCTTAGTCCTATGGTGGTGGCTGGATGTAAAAGAGTTGTGATATCTACAAGAAGGCAAGTCTCGATGGTTTGGGTTTGACTTCACTTGCCAAATTTTCTTAGCATATGTAGTTTTTACCCCCTAAAAATTCGGAATACTGGCATAGCAAAACAACCACTGATGCTGCTGAAAATTCCTGGTGAACTGAAGTCTTTGCAGCCCTTGCCACGACAATTATGGATAAGCCCCAGGGGGGACTTGCTATTGGTGGGTGACCGGTGGGGTCAGACATTTTTTTGGGTCTCGAAAAAGCCATCTTAGTATATTTTTGGGGCCACAATTTTGCAATATTTAGTATATTTTGGGGGTTAAATGTGATTAGTTCAGAGAATCAAGTATTTTTTCATCTAAAAGTTGCCATATTCCCTCAATGTCAGTTGGCATATTGTATATTTTTAAAATATTGCCTTTTTCTCACGCAGACAGTGTTTTAAATTTGCACATTATTAATACTACGCCCAGGAGTTCAGTATTTCTGGGGTCTGGAGCACTAAATTTCAGTATATTTTTGGGTTTTTGGTTAAGGTGCTGTGTCTGACCTCCCCCCACGTAATTTACCAATAGTAAGTTCCCCTCCTGGGGGATAAGCTAAAAACTTGGAGCTGAACAATGTAAAAAATGTAACCTGCTTGGACAACTTTGATGTATATGCCAAGAAAAATATCTTTTTTCCTTTATTCTTTATTTCTAACTAGCATCCGAAAGTAGTTTTTACGACACTGAGAAGCTAAGCTTATTAAACAAGTGTTTTGGTCCATCCTATCGACGTGACCACACCTCGTGATTCGTTTAGCGTGGAATTACAGAGCATTGGCAACTCTCTTCACTCTACGTAGCAGGTTTGACAGGATGGAGACTCGAACCACCAAACTTCAGATTGGTAGTCAAGTCAAGCACGCTACCACTGAGCCATCCCCGCCATAAATATCTATATGAAAATGTTAAAAAAACATCTAGCATATAATCTAGTATATACAAAAATACCTAGTGGAGCAGCAAGTTTCTGTTGGAGACCAAACATACTTTCGTTGCGTGGGATTTATTTGCAGGCATTCAAACGTTCTTTTTGCCTAGCCATACTGTCAACTAGCTTACAGTTTTATTTCATACAGAAATTACGTACCTTGACTACTCTTTCATACGCCGTACTTGAGAACCTTAGCATCTCGCATTGTTCCAATGTTGTAACAGCCAACGGACTATAAGAAAAAATTCAAATTGAAAAGTTCTCCAGGGAAAAAACTGGATAGAGTAAACAAATTTCAGGGTTCCAAAAATCAGCAAATTTGGTATTCCTACGAGGTGATAAGTTAACATAAAATTGTAGCTGCTTGCTATAGTAAGGAAGATGACCAAACAAGAAGCATGGTCGGAAATCATATATAAAAACAGCGCATTAGGTGGTTTGGACATACACTCCGCCTCCCTGAAAATACACCATGTAGACAAGCAGTAAACGAATTCAAACGAGCAGTGCCAAGACCAAGAGCCCATCCGACAACCTCGTCCCCATGACAAAAGGCCCTGGGGACGAGGTTGCCCATCCGATAACAACATGGTACAGCCAAGTATTAAGCGAGCTCAAAGCTAAAGATGTAGACATTAACAACCTTGAAGAAATCGCAAGTGATAGAAGTAAATCGAGAGAAATTGTTGCAAAATTTAACTAACTGTGATGTACCATGTACCATGTGTCCCAAAAAAAGTACTCCCGGTTAAAAAATCACCAACATTCGATTATCAAACCTTTCATAAAATGTCCTTTTTTATCTCTTTTGTCATGAGTGATCTAAATATATTTAAAGACGATAAAATGCTTGTTTTCATTACTTAAAGAGTATACAATAACAGATTGAAAACATTATTCTGAGCTATACTTTTTAAGCAACATCTTAAATTTTGCCTAAGAGCCATTATTTTGATAGTTTTTAGCATCCTTCAAGTCTACAATAATAGTTTGGTAATCAACGATACATTTTGCAGTATGCTTCAAAACCAGGCAGCGATAAAAAAAGCTAAATTTGCTAATTTTAAAACTAATCACAAGATCAGCTATAGCTGGGAAAATAATTTGGTCTTTGATCTACTTGCCAAGAAAAGAAATGTAAAGATCGGCCATGTAATCAATTTCTTGTGATTTTTCAAACGGGGGCATTTTTTTGGGACACCCGGTAGTAATATGTAAAACAGGTAGAAAAAATTAGTAAGGAAATTCAGCCAAATTCTCAGCGTCTGCACCCAATGCGAAGACAAGATGGTTGAATATGGATTCTTTTGAGAGAATTTTACAAGGAAAAAACAATTCTAACTACGAGAATAAAGCGTTTATGATTTCTCACCTCTGATCGGATGTTTCTGAATGTCTTAGTTGTCCAAAGCAGTCTCCAACAGCTAGCTAAAATGATAAAACGATTTGAATAAATAAAAAGAGAAATTTCATAACTTCAGATATTCTGTTGCCAAGAATAGGAACCCTATAATTATGTTAAATTTCTTACCATAGAAGTATGTGTAAAAATCGGACAAAATCTTCGTACATATATGCTAAACAAACGATTTATAAAATACAGTAAAACCCCGCGTATAAGAACCCAGTGGATTAAGAACCTGCAGGCTGAAATTGTCCAATTAGACTACCATTTTATAAGAACCAATCCATTGCCTTCATTGTTTAAGAACCCAGGCTGACTTGCAAAATTGTAGGTTCTTATACGCGGGTTTTTACTGTACTTGAAACTCAGACATGTTTAAAGCTTTACATTTTTTCAAGGAATGCAGTCATATTTTCTGACGGCAATGCCTAAAAACTCTAGAATCTGAAGTTTTTAAATCAGCATTGAACGATGTTTGTTTCATTGTGATTTAACATATTCGGTTGCTGAAGGCTATTCTGTAAAAATGTCTGACAATAATGCTTCCAGTATGTTCCATTATGGTTTTGCTTTATCAAAGTAATTACAACGTATTTTTATTAGACGTACGTCAAGTCTTGCTCAAGGGAGGAAATAAATAGGGAAACAAGAAAAAAAAGGACAAGAGCTGCACTACTATTTTCTTCCAATGCAATTACACACAGAAACTTACTGTATCTTATCAGTTGTTTGCACGTGCGGCTATAATTATTCAAATGTATACGAAGATATTGACAATAGATAAAGTATAAGCCTTGAACATTACGATTAGACGTTTCGGGCATAACCCTTCATCAGTAAAAACGAAGTAGAGTACGATAAAGTAGGAAGAGTGGAAAAATATTCTACTAATATACCTGTTCTACCAAGCGTTCTTTTTCTACTCTTCCTACTTTATCTTACTCTACTTCGTTATTACTGATGAAGGGTTATGCCCGAAACGTCTAATCGTAATATTCAAGGCTTATATTTGATCTATTGTCAATGTCTTCGTATACATTACTGTATCTTAACTTGAATTTGAATAAGACTCTACTTACCGTGAATAACCTTTGAAGATGGCTCTCACTCGCAGATGCAAGTGAAAGAAAGGTCTCATTTCTCTGTAGATCCGTGTCAGCAGGCAATCTAACGGGGGTCTGCGGAACACATACTCCTTTCAGGATAAGATATTGTCCTGAGTCACCGAATACTAGACAAAAAGAAACAGAACAGAGAATTTGAAAATGGAGCAAATGTTTTACTACATTTCACCTTAATTTTGGGATCCACGGGAAACAGTTTACGACCTACTAAGGGATTAACTCTAAAAAACTACTCTAACCACAGCACAGGCTGTAGGCAATATTCGGATTGGTCTTTGGAAAATGTTGTGGTCATATGCTGTGGTTATTTAGTAGCCACTCGACGGTTGACCCAGGTCTCTAAATCTCGTGAATCTGCCACGCGCAGCGTCTGCTGGGTCAACCGTCGAGTGGCTACTAAATAACAGGAAGCCGCTGTGAAAACATCGCGGCTAATTTAATCTTAAAAACCGCAACCTATGACCACAACATTTTCCAAAGACCAATCCGAATGTTTCCCACAGCCCGTGCTCTAACAAGAAGATCCAAATTCTCTTCACCATTGATTTGGATGCTTGGTAATGTCTGAGATTGCCCAAGTTAGTACAAAACGTATTTCTATTTATGATCTACTGGGTGACTAAAAAAAGTGAACCGAGAATATCTGCTACACAAAATAAAGTAAAGGACCGAAAATAGTGATTGAAACGTTGTTGTAAAGCTAAATGATCAGGCTAGTTCGCTACTATTTTTTGCTATTTTTATCGACATCACAAACTTACGAAAATAAGGATTTAGTGAAAACAGGCACTTCCAAAACCGTCGAAATTCAATTAAAAACAGGGGATCGATTTGATCAGTACGAGACAATAAAGAATGCTTTTCGCAGTAGCTTGGGAATAGAAACATCAGACCAAAATTTCCAGTGCATGCAAACAAATGCTCAATAACCAAAGAAAAGCTTCATTTCTGAGACGAACGCATTCAATTTTAGTTGCATATTCCCAGGATGATATGCTCTTTGTGTCGTTGCTCTGCAGGTGATCGAAATCGATCCCCTGTTTTTGATGACTTTTGACGAGTTTTAGAACTGCCTGTTTTCAACAAATCCTTATTTTTGCTAGTTTGCGATGTCGATAAAAATAGCAAAAAATAGTAGTGATCTAGCCTGGTCACTTAGCTACACAACAACGTTTAAAGCACAGATTTCGGTCAATCACTCTATTTTGTGTAACAGATTTTCTCGATTCACTCTTTTTGGGTCACCTTGTATGAAATAATGTTATTCAAAAGCAAATATCCAAAGGGTTTTTGGGGATTGATTTATATGAACCTAAAAGTATCGTATTTTGAGAAAACTTTACCCAAAAATAGTGCAGCTACCGGAAGTACCTTCCTGCAAGAAAAAATGTTGAGCGTCCGCGCTCCCCCTTGGGGGAAAATTAAGACTGTTGTATACCATAAGAGAAAATTTTTACCCAAAATTCTTACCAGTGTAATCAGGCTCCCATTTCTCCAAGGTAGCTGTTGCTACTAATCTTGATAGGATCTTTTTCGGCATTTGTGGGAAGCAATCCAGATATCGCAGACATTGTAATAGTTGCTTATTGTCTTCAGTACTTCGATCAAATGGCCTGTAGGACAAAGGAAAGAATTTTTGAATGCGTATTTCTGATTGTTGAAATGTGAAACTACCACCAACAAAAGTGGCAGATTATGTAACAATAGCATCAGTTGATTTTGATTGACTTGCCATTTTTCAAAGCAACTAAGCTTGGTTCCCACTAGACGTTAAGTCGCGTAACCTCCACTAAACTAGGTAAGACCAAGACAAATTGCGTTTATTTTAACTCTAGTGAGAACATCCTATTCTAGTTTATCGCAAGGTCTTTAACAGAGAGAATAAAAGCTCAAAATTGGAAACAAAACTTTCGCTTTCAACTTTCAAATTAATCCTTAATTTAGAAGAGGGTGTTCCTATTAGGGTTAACAATAAACGCGATTTCTAAATATATAGCAAATGGTTTCGTTATTCAACGCGATTTCTAAACCAATGATTCTGGCTGAATGTAACGATCTATAGTCGGTCTCACATCAGATGTCAGGTAAGATTTGCAGCAACGCAAAATTATTCATGCAAAACATGTTTGTTGTTTTATTCATGGATATTTTGGCCTGACACCTGATATCAACTTTGAGACCGAATAGACTAATAGATCAATTTGACTTGATAACGAGTACATGCTCGAAACGTTATGTTTTATACATCTACGCTATTTTATGGTACTACAATTATTTATCTATTATATTTTTGCTTCATTGTACCACACGCAACAAACACATTTTTATTTAATAGACCAACCTCGAACCCAGGGTAACAATGGGCGGCCAGTTTTCCAGTTTTAACAATGGACGCTGAAGGGAGGCTGAAGACACTGATAGCCCTGGAATCGAGGTTGCTAATAGACAATAACACTAAAGATGGCGGCCGCGGAAAGCATGCTGGTAAAAAGCTTCCTGACGACCACCTAACGACGTAAAAGTTTTGGTCTGCCGTTTCGACTAGCTAGATGTGGTAAAGTTTGGAACTTGGAACAAGTAATCAATGTAAACAAATACGATCATTTTGTAATTCGAACGCGAATTTTTAATTGAAACTTCAATCATGGGCGTTAAGAAACGCGGTAGTTATTTCTACAAAAAAAAAATTTCCTGTGTCCCTATGCCCGTGAAGGTTGTTGTAGTTCAGTCACTCAAATCAGAACACAGGGAAACAAGGAAAACCAGGCACAACACCAACAACCTTCACGGGCATAGGGACAGAGGGGGGATTGGGCATAAGGACAAAGAAAGAATTTTTTTTAGGAATTAACTACCGCGTTTCTTATCGCCCATGCTTCAATTCGAATCAAAACTTTACTTTTCAGCTTTGGAAAGGTTTCATTTCGAACCATGTTGCATTCGAATTCAAAGTCGATTCGAATTCAAGCTAGCTAGTCGAAACGGCAGACCGAAATTTGTACGTCGTTAGGTGGTCGTCAGGGAGCTTTTTACCAGCATGCTTTGCAGCAAAACACAACAGAGTCTTTGTAGCCGCCCTCTTTGGCGTTATTGTCTATTGATGAATCAAGCTATGTTGAGAACTTACAATTTCTTGCTTAGCTTCTTGATAATTTTCAGTTTTTCTTCACATCTTGCCTCTTTCGTTGTACTACTTCTGTTTCTATGCAGCTTTGCAGTATGATCTGCAATGTTGTGACTTCCCTGTTTCTCTAAAAACATGAAGGAATAAACCTGTCACTTCCAGATTAGGATTAATCCTGAATTCTTGGCACTAACTATATAAGATTTAGGCCCAAACAACAAGAAGAGAGGCGAAGCAGTAGCCGCGTTTCTAGGCATGAAATTTGTTCAGATTTCAACAGTGAGAGACACTTATAAGTATTCTTTTTATCCTAGGACAATCGTAGAATGGAACTCGATTCCACCTGACATAAGAAAATAAAAACATGTAGAAAGTTTTAAAGATAGATATGCAAAGGTTGTCAGTGTCCAAATAACTTAGTAGTTGATTTTCGTATGTAGTGGCCCGTCGTACAGTTTGCTCATTTGATTTTCTTTTAATACTTAAATTTATTTTTCTATTTTATTTTTGTTTCTATTTTATTTTTTTATTTTCCTTCTTCGCACAAAGTAGACTTATTTCCCACTTTAGATCTTCTCACTAGTCATGCATACCCATAGTTTAGCCAAACTTCCATTTATCCTCCAAAGTTAATTACTATATAGTGTTGTATCTTTTTCACGGCCTCAGCAATGAGTTATCATGGGTGTGTGCATGGGTGGTGGGTTGATCTCCATCAGCGTGATACCTTATGGGCCTTATTGATTAAAATGTAGATGAAGCTATTAAAGAGAATTTCAAAAATATAGTAACTTTTTCCAAAAGTTTCGATTTGTTACCTTCATCAATGAACTGCTATTGCAATCTTGCAAGAGCAGTTCATTGATAAAGATCGCAGATCGAAACGTTTGTACAAGTTACTATACTTTTGAAATTCAGTTCCAGATTAGCATCCAGAGCCTAATAATTTCATTGATAGGATCCAGTGATGGTAAAATTGTTATTTGAAAAATAGCCGAGGAAAAGAAACACACACTACCTTGCACTTCAGGGGTCTTTTTTGGCTTTTCAGCTGTACTGTAGGGAAAAGTAAAATTCAGTAACTATCTCATAAATTCTACAAGTGTATGGGGGCTAGAAATGATCCATAGAGTGCAAATCAATCAATCATCCATCCATCCATCCATCCATCCATCCATCCATCCA